>ONZH01031168.1:0-91677 GCA_900303285.1 Rhinella marina
GGCAGGAGGCCAGACCTCAGGCATCAGCGCCAGTTTCAGGCCACGTGTCCAGCTTTGAAACCCAGTAGTTGTATGGAGCAGAGTGACGTTGGTATAGTCAGCTAGGTACTCCCTCACCATCTTTCTGTACAGCTCCCCCCTACTCTGCCTAGACTGGGGACAGGTGACAGTGTCTTGCTGGGGTGACATAAAACTGGCAAAGGCCTTGGAGAGCATTCCCCTGCCAGTGCTGGACAAGCTGCCTGCTCGCCTCCTCTCCCCCGCTACTTGGCCCACAGAACCATGCCCTCTGCCGCTAGCGGCATCAGATGGGACGGATTGTTTCAGCTTGTGCACCAGGGCCTGTTGATATCTATTCACTCTCATACTCCTTTCCTCTGCAGGGATGAGAGTGGAAAGGTTCTGCTTGTACCGTGGGTCCAGGAGAGTGAACACCCAGTAATCGGTGTTTGAAAAAATGCTTCTAACATGAGGGTCACGGGATAGGCAGCCTAACATGAAGTCTGCCATGTGCGCCAGAGTCCCAACACGCAAGAATTCCCTCTTCTCACTGGCCTGACTCTCCATTTCCTCCTCCTCCTTCTCCAAGTCATCCTCTTCAGCCCATACACGCTCAAAAGTTAAGGACTGAGCACTGGTACCCTCTACTGTCTCGCCGACATTCTCCTCCTCTTCCTCCTCATCCTCATCCCCCTCCTCCGATACGCGCTGAGAAACAGACCGAAGGGTGCTCTGGCTATCAAGCGACGTATCTTCCTCCACCGTCTCTTGTGACAAGCGCAAAGCATCCGACTTCATGCTGAGCAGTGAGTTTTTCAACAGGCAAAGCAGTGGGATGGTGAGGCTGATAATGGCGGCATCGCCGCTGACCATCTGTGTTGACTCCTCAAAGTTGGTCAACACCTGGCAGATATCAGACATCCATGTCCACTCCTCATTGTAGACTTGAGGAATCTGAGTGACCTGACTACCAGTTCTGGTGGAAGTTGACATCTGGCAGTCTACAATCGCTCTGCGCTGCTTGTAAACTCTGGATAGCATGTTTAATGTCGAATTCCATCTCGTGGGCACATAGCACAACAGTCGGTGAGCGGGCAGTTGTAGGCGGCGCTGCGCTGCCCTGAGAGTGGCAGCATCTGTGGTGGACTTGCGGAAATGCGCACAGATGCGGCGCACCTTGGTGAGCAAATCAGACAGATTGGGGTATGTCTTGAGGAACCGCTGAACTATGAGACTGAACACGTGGGCCAGGCATGGCACATGTGTCAGTCTGCCGAGTTGCAGAGCCGCCACCAGGTTACGCCCATTGTCACACACAACCATGCCTGGCTTGAGGTTTAGCGGTGCCAGCCACACATCGGTCTGCGCCGTGATGCCCTGTAACAGCTCTTGGGAGGTGTGCCTTTTGTCACCTAAGCTCAGCAGTTTGAGCACCGCTTGCTGGCGCTTACCCACGGCACTGCTGCTACGCCTAGAACTACCGACTGAAGGCGCCGTGCCCACGGATGGTAATTCGGTGGAGGAGGAGGAGGAGGGGTCGGAGGAGGAGGAGGCATAGTACATCTGAGAGACCGTGACCGAGGTAGGCCCCACAATCCTCATGGTAGGCAGTACATGAGCGGCCCCAGGGTCATTCTCGGTCCCAGCCTCCAACAAGTTAACCCAATGTGCCGTCAGTGAGATATAGTGTCCCTGCCCGGCAGCACTTGTCCACGTGTCCGTGGTTAGGTGGACCTTCTCAGAAACAGCTTTGGTCAGAGCACGGATGATGTTCTGTGACACGTCCTGGTGTAGGGATGGGACGGCGCATCGGGAAAAATAGTGGCGGCTGGGGACCGAATACCGAGGGGCAGCCACCACCATGAGATTGCGAAAGGCCTCGGTCTCTACCAGCCTATAGGGCAGCATCTCCAGGCTAAGCAATTTTGAGATGTGGACGTTGAGGGCTTGGGCATGTGGGTGGGTGGAACTGTATTTCCTCTTGCGCTCCAGCGTATGAACGCTGCGCTGGGACACATTGGTGGACACTGTGGAGGATCGTGGAGGCGAAGGTGTGGTCTTCCGGCGGGAGACGCTCGTGCCGGGGTCCTGGGCAGGGGGTTGACTAGCAGAGGCAGCGAGTGACACAGGGGGTTGAATAGCAGAGGCAGCGAGTGACACAGGGGAAGGAGCAGTGGTGTGACCCGCAGGAGGTGGTGAACGGCCTTGGTTCCATTGAGTGGGGTGTTTAGCACTCATATGCCTGCGCATGCTGGTGGTGGTTAGGCTAGTAGTGGTGGCACCCCTGCTGATCCTGGTGTGGCACAGGTTGCACACCACAGTCCGTTGGTCATCCTCACTTTCTTTAAAGAACCTCCAGACTTGCGAACATCTAGGCCTCGCCACGGGAGCTTCACTACGTGAAACAGTTGCTGCTGATGCACCAGCTCTGGCCCTGCTTCTCCCTCTGGCCACACCACTGCCTCTTACAACCTGTTCGGGTGCAGCACTCGCCTCCGCCTCAGAAGCACTGTCTTCAGTCGGCATATCAACCCAGCTTGGGTCAGTCACCTCGTCATCCTCCGATTCCTCAGTCTGCTCCCCCTCGGACTTCCTGCCCTGACAACAACTTCACCACTGTCTGACAACCGTGTCTCCTCATCGTCTGACACCTCTTTACAAACTTCTTCCATTAACTCAACATTGTCATCATCACCCACAGACTGCGACAGTTGGAAAACTTGGGCATCGGGAACGAGGTCAGCAGCAACCTGAGAAGTGGTTTGTGACTCTGGGAAGGGTCCAGAAAACAGTTCCTCAGAGTATGCCGGATCGCATTCCAAATTTTCCTGGGAGGGGGCAGACTTGGGTGAAGGAGGTTGAGGTGGAGGAGCCAGAGGAGTGCTCCCTTGGGTAACGTGGGTGGACTGCGTGGAAGACTGACTGATGGACAAATTACTTGAAGCATTGTCCGCAATCCACGACATCAGCTGTTCGCACTGTTGTGGTTTCAACAGTCCTCTACCACGTGTCCCTGTAAGTTGAGACATGAAGCTAGGGAGTGTAGCTCTGCGGCGTTCCCCTGCTCCCTCATCAGCAGGTACTGTCTCACCCTGCCCAGGACCACGGCCTCTGCCCCCTGCAGTAATTGAATGCCCACGCCCTCGTCCTCGACCCTTAGCCCTGGGGTTCAACATTTTCTGTATATAAGTGTATTATATAAAAAATAAAAAATAAATGGGCCTGCTGTACTGAAACCCACAAACTTGTTCAGTCTGGTTTAATTAAGTGACATAAAGAAAGTGTCACCTGGACAGAAAATACGGATTGTAGTGAGTGTACCGAACTGTGACACACAGAATGGTTCCACACTGCTGTGTGAAATGGATTTGTATCACTGAGCTAAAACAACAAAAAAACTATTTTTTTAATATATTTTTTTAATGTATTTTTTTTGTAGTTTTGTTTTTTTTGGAACGTGACGTGCAGAAACTATCATAGACCTAACTCACACCCTGTTAATGGTGGCTATATTGACTGCGACCCAGACAAATTTCGCACAGAGATTTTTGTGATCAAGCTATATACGTGAGAGCAAAAGACCTGGTTGGATTACGTGACGTATAGAAAGTGTCACCTGGACAGAAAATAGTGAGTGTACTGAACTGTTAAACACAGAATGGTTCCACGCTGCTGTGTGAAATGGATTTGTATCACTGAGCTAAAACAACAAAAAAAAATATTTTTTTAATATATTTTTTTTAATATATGTTTTTGTAGTTTTGTTTTTTTTGGAACGTGACGTGCAGAAACTATCGTAGACCTAACTCACACCCTGTTAATGGTGGCTATTTTGACTGCGACCCAGACAAATGTCGCACAGAGATTTTTGTGATCAAGCTATATACGTGAGAGCAAAAGACCTGGTTGGATTACGTGACGTACAGACAGTGTCACCTGGACAGAAAATAGTGAGTGTACTGAACTGTGACACACAGAATGGTTCCACACTGTTGTGTGCAATGGATTTGTATCACTGAGATATAACAATTAAAAAAAAAGGGGTTATATATGGTGATAGCTGCACTACTAGTGCCAGCCAGCCAAGCCAGGAGACAAAAAAAAATTTCTTGTAGCCTTTAGAAGGGCTGTTGGGTTCTTTGTGGGTGATTCCTGCCTAACAGAGAACTAAATGCAGGCCCTAACACACTCCCTGAAACGCAACAGCTCTATCCCTAACGACATCCA
The DNA here is from genome assembly GCA_900303285.1 of Rhinella marina. Lineage (NCBI taxonomy): Eukaryota > Metazoa > Chordata > Amphibia > Anura > Bufonidae > Rhinella > Rhinella marina. The sequence goes on from ONZH01031168.1 coordinate 4,228, forward strand.
GACGGCATCTGAGCCGAGCACCGCGGCCAGTCACTAGTATATTCCAGGATCACCTGATCAGGCCAGCCAACCCCTGCTATCGACATATAAGGGCCCCACGTGATGCTGGGTGTACCGCAGAGTCTCCTGGCTTGTGATTGGCTGAGTTTATAGGCGCCAAAAAAGCACGACGCGGAAGTTGCCATTTCCTCGAGCATGGCGAGATACTCGTCCGAGCAGCGAGCACTTACGAGTACCGTAATACTCGACGAGTATGCTCGCTCATCTCTATTGATGACCTTCAACTATTCCATTTTGGATGAATGCAAATAGGGCACATGAAGTGATAAATGTATGAAAGAATTAATAATAGACTTAATCTGGAAATTGAATTGTTTGCGGGGCAACTAGCTGGAGAAGTTTACTTAGTGAGGAGAACTATGGACAGTTGCTATCTATGGCAAAGAAAGGCTGACACACCAAAACACATAGTATAGGAACAGCTTTCCTACTGGACTATCCGTAGTAGTGGTGACATCACCCACTTCATTTTACTTTGATCCGGAGTCTATCACCGACCGGGGCAGTTCTGATTAGTTTAATCCAGAACACATCAAGGAAAACAGTGCCTTGAAAAAGTATGCATATCCCTTGAACTTTTCCACATTTTTTTATGTCACGCCTACAAACTTACAGTAAATGTATTTTATTGTTATGTTATGTGATAGACCAACACAAAGTACCAAGCAAATATGTATGTAGTTAAAAGAAAATAATACAGGGATTATAACATTTTTAGTAAATAAAAATCTGAACAGTGTGGCATGCATATGTATTCAGCCCTTTGTACTCTGATACCCCTAAATAAAATCCAGTGTGACCAAGTCCACCTGTGTGTAATTTATTCTCAGTATACCTTCAGCTGTTCTGTGAAGTCCTCAGAGGTTTGTTAGAGAACATTAATGATCAAACAGCATCATGAAAACCAAGGAACACACCAGACAGGTCAGGGATTCAGTTGTGGAGTAGTGTAAAGCAAGGTTAGGGTATTAAAAAAATATCCCAAGCCCTAAACATCTCACTGAGCACTAATCAATCCATCATCCAAAAATGGAAAGAATATGGCACAACTGCAAACCTACCAAGACATGGCTGTCCACCTAAATATGGTATTCAGGCGAACATGGAGGCGCTCGGGTCCACGCGGTGTTCGACTGAACACCGCGTGTGCTCGAGCGCCATGCTCGAGTCCCCTCCCCGCACGCTAATTAGCCAATTAGCGTGCGGGGAGGTACTGGCATTCACTGTAATGCCAGTAGCCATGTTTGCTACCGGCATTACACTGATTGGCTGGCCGGGAACGCGTCATCGGGTGCTATAAAGCACCCGGTGACATGTGACCGGCTCATACCGAGTCAGGGAGAGCTGCTGCAAGGAGGGACAGATAGTGTACGGAGAGAAGAACGCTAGGCAGGGATAGTATTTCTTTTGAAAAGACCCAAAAGCCCTTTTAAGGGCTATTATATCTTGCTGCAATATATATATATATATATATTTTTAAGGGGTTGAAAATTGCTCAAGGTGGCATTAACGCCACCTGTGCAGCTGGTGCATAGTGTATTACTCTCTGTATACTATATACCTGACATCCTTTGCTATTTTTTCTGCCGTTAATTATGTCCACAGTACCTCTTTTGCGTCTGCTGTATAACATTTGCGCAAGGAGGGACATATAGTGTAGGGATAAGATTTGGCTAGACAGGGCTAGTAGTTCTGTTCAAAAGACACAAAAGTCCATTGTTATATCTGGCTGCATTTTTTTTTTATTTTGGGGCAAAAAAAACGCAAGTGTGCCTGACTCTAAGGCCTCGTCCACATTTCAGTATTATTTCACGTCCGCGAAAATCACGGACATGTGTATTCCGTGATTCTTTCCGTGACGGATCCGTGGATGATCCGTGGTTCCGTATTTTACGGTCCGTGTGGCATCCGTTTTTTACGGACGTAGCTCAGGAAACAGGTTTTTCTTTTTTCCCTAATAATTGATTGTGGCCTTATATAATCCTGTGCATATGTGCTCTCTAATGCCTTTTTCACCAGCACCCTGAACTTGGCTGTACTACTTTGGCATTTTCCTCTGCAATGTCTGCTAGTCCAATGTGTTCTGCTTCGGTTGGGCAGGTTTTAATTGCCTGGCTTATTTCACGTCGCTTTGGTCGGCGTCGTTTTGCTGTTTCTGATGAACTGCAGAGGCGTCGGAGGATGTGGGTTCATCCGCTTGTTGCTCAGAGGGAAACCAAAGGTCATTTCCATACCCTCTATGATGACCTTCGCAGGCATCCTGACAAGTTTGTGGCGTTCTGTCGGCTCTCCATTCGGTCGTTTGATATACTTTTGGAGAAACTACGGCCACATCTGACCTATTCAGACACCTGTTTGCGGCGTTCCATTTCTGCTGAGGAGCGACTTCTTGTGACTCTCAGGTATTTATTAATGTTTTTTTTATGTCTGTGTATATACTGTTCTATCTCTATATATATATTTTGTATTGTTAAAATTTCTCGCCAGCACTGTATATGAAATGCTAGGTGCAGTGCCTGTAGTTCTGAAAAAGTTCCATACAATAAAAAGCACTAAAATAGCCACCACTCTCTGACTGAAGTTTAAAAAGCTGAGTAACTGTATTCACTCATATGTTTTATGCGACGTTTCGGCTCTGACTTTGCCTTTCTTAAGCAGTATTGATAGTGTTCAATTGCTGCTTGAGCAAGGCTCAGTCTGAGCCGAAACGTCGCCTCAATCAAATGGGTGATTAAAGTTTCTCAGTTTTTTTCTCTTAAGTCAGACACTGTGTGCTTTTATTTTTTAAATAGATATGTTTGTATATATGTATATACAGTATGTTTCTATGTGAAAATTTCCAAAATATATATAGATATATAGATATAGAGATATAGAGATATCAAGGATTAGACTTAGAGCAGCACCACCAGTATACACAGTCCGGAGTGCTCACGGTCAAGATGCAACCATCCATCCATCAAATATCTTCAAAAAACGACTGCAGCACATCTATGGAGTAAGTGAAATGTGGTAGTTTATTCACCAATGCGACGTTTTGGTCCGCTTGCTGGGACCGTTTTCAAGCCGCTTGAAAACGGTCCCAGCAAGCGGACCAAAACGTTGCATGGGTGAATAAACTACCACATTTCACTTACTCCATGGATGTGCTGCAGTCGTTTTTTGAAGATATTAGATATAGATATATATATTTTTTTTATTGTAGCTGGGTTTATTTTGGTTTGTGGATATATATTGACATTTATATTTGTATCTGATTTTGTTTCAGGTTTCTTGCTACAGGGAATTCTTACGCCTCCTTGCATTTCGAATTTCTTCTTGGGAACTCAACTATTGCGAAACTTGTTGTGGAGACTTGTCGTCATATTTGGGAGACACTACAGGAAACAGTCTTGCCCACACCTACAAGGCAGAAGTGGTTGGAGATTGCACATGGTTTCCAGGAAGCTGCTAATTTCCCAAACTGCATAGGGGCTCTGGATGGGAAACATGTTCGGGTTAAAAAGCCGCCAAACTCTGGGGCTCGATACTACAATTACAAAAATTATTTTTCAGTTGTACTGTTAGCTGTTGCAGACAGCACATATCGTTTTGTAATTGTAGACATTGGGGCCTACGGAAGTGCTGCTGATGCACGCATCTTCAGCACTTCCAGGATGGGTCGGCGGCTTCTGAACAATCAGCTCAATCTGCCTGAGCCATGTCTACTTCCAGGATCGTTTGGGCCACCTGCCCCATTTGTTTTGGTTGCTGATGAGGGCTTTGGCCTGAGTCAGAATGTTTTGCGCCCTTTTGCTCGACGTGGGTTAGACACCAAAAGACGTATATTCAACTACCGACTCAGCAGAGCAAGACGTTACGTTGAATGTGCTTTTGGCATCCTGACTGCAAAGTGGCAAGTTATGTTAAGTTCAATGCAATTGGCGCCACAAAATGTTCAAGAAGTGATAAAAGCATGTGTGATTTTACATAATTTTGGTAGAAGCTATGATGGTGCTATCTACCTGGATGAAGAGTCCTTATTGCCACACGCATCCATCCCTTCTGTGTTCCATTCCGCAGCTAGACCTGCCAACTCTGGTCTTCGTACTCGGGATTTGTTTGCGGATTATTTCATGTCTCCCCAGGGATCAGTTCCATGGCAACGTGATTTTGTTGTGGCCGTTAATTATAATTTGTTATGCAATAAAATTGTCTAATTACTTTTTGGTTGTTTTGTGTTTATATTAAAATCTTGGGGAATTTGCGGGGTTTGATATACTGCCCAACACAATGCATAAACCTAACAGGTCACACCATTTAATTGAAAACCAATTCTGGGGACTACCTCTTGATGCTCATCAAGAGAATGGCCGGAGTGTGCAAAGCAGGACAGGTCTAAAATACGACATGTGTTATTTGTTTGTATTGATGCCTTCAGTGTGATTATACAATTTGCATTGTCATGACCAAAATGCAAATTTAGAGACGGAGAAGGTGTGTCTAAACTTGTGTTCTGTACTATATGTGTATTCTTATACGGCACATGTGTGTACAGAATAGAGCTCACACATCTGCAGATTTCTAGTTATTATTTTTTTAATAAGTGTGTGCATGGTCCATTTTACACACATATATCCCAAATAAAATATATTTCTCTAAATATACAACATAAAATGTGGACATCAACATGTCTGATAATTCTCAGTACAAACAACATTTTTTCAGAGTCCCATAACATTAAAGTAAAACATATCAAGAACTGCAACATAAAGCTGTTTACTCATATAATTCTCCAGAAACATTTCCACTACCAGTGGTGGGAGGAGCAGTGCTGGAAGTTTGCCGACTGCCTTGGTGATGTGTTATAGGCGGATTGTTAAATTGGCCTGAGTGGCGTGGTCCGGGTGCAGGGGGAACATAATGTTCCTGGGGCCAATATTGTGGTTGCTGATAATTCACATTAGCATGATACGGATTAGGACCAACATCATACGACATAGGCCTATAGTAAGGTCTGGGTGGTGGAGGGGGTGGGCACTGGACTGGCAAAACAGCTGCTGCAGAGACAGGAGGTTGTGGGTTTACATGCCCTGTCAAACGCCATTGCTCTAAAGCTCTGAAAAGCTCATCTGGATTATTGGGTGGGGTAGATGCATCAAGTAATATAAGGAAAGCACCGTGAAGGCGGTTTTTAATTTGAGATGGTACTTCTCTAAGTTGAGAGGCAAGGCTTTTCAGAAAACTAACATTCTCATCCTCAGGCATGGTATGACTTAAATAATCGAGTACCCTTTGGTCGACATGTGCTGGCACGTTTGATGGGCTAGTATTACGCCTTGATGATCTACCCTGGCGAGTTGGCCTTGCAGTTGTTGGATCAGTAGAGGGGATCTCTGAGGTTTCTGTGCTGACCACACTCGGTTCAGGCTCTTCTGCCTGTCCAGTAGATTCCCTTGTACTAGTTCCTGTTGCTCCAGCATTCCCCTCTTCTTCAGGAATATCATTCTGGAGGTTGTCTTCAGTTCTAAATTAAAGCGAGAGGATAAACTTTGTGAAGAGAACGGATTTGCAATAAGCATGCCATGCCACATTTTAAAGTGTTTCTGTCACCATTTTCTCGTTGCCCCCATTTTTATATAAAGAGAACTTTTTTAAAATGCAAATAATGCCACTAGGTGCAAGGGGCGTTACCCCTGCACCTAGTGGCTGATGATTGACAGGACCAGGCAGAGAAGAAGCACTCCATTCACCAAGCTTGCACAGGACCTTCAATGATGTATGACCATGTGATCAGTCACATGGTATAGGAGGAGACAGGCTGTTTGTGTGATCCTAACCATGTGACTTATCACATGGACATGACATCATTAAAGGTCCTTGTAAGCGATGGTCAATGGAGTATTTCTTCTCTGCCTGGTCCTGCCAATTAACCTAGACACTAGGTGTAGGGTTAACGTCCCTTGCACCTAGTGGCATTATTTGCTTTAAAAAAAGGTCTCTTTATATAAAAATGGGGGCAACAATAAATAAAATAGATATAAATTTTGAAGCAGGTGACATTAGCACATCTCTAATGTCATCTGGTTTTATTCTGAATAAACTGGTGACAGAAACCCTTTAGAGGATGTGATTGCTCGCCCCCCCAAAATAAACATCTTGTGCTAAACAGCAAACTGAACTACACTCCAAAGCAGTTAGATATGGGCAAGTATCTGTGGGCCACAGTGCAGATTGAATGTGAAAAATACCTTCACACATGGAGTCTTGTAATGGCATTTAAAGGGAACCTGGCATCAACTTGATGCTGACCATACTGAGGGCACCATCAAATAGTGTCAGAAATGCAGATTTCAGTGGTGTGTCTCTCTTTAACTAAAAGTAAGTGGTTGTGGCGAACAAACATTACAAACATTGCAGCCAAGCCCATGAAAAGAGTCAAATCTACTTGAGAAGAGTCATGTTTCTTCCTAATCTCCAGCTCTCCACCCATCTGCTAATGATTGGCAGTTCTTTCCTAGAGAGAAAGGGAGAAAACTAGGTAGAAGACTGTCAGTCATCAGAAGGTGGCCAGGAGAGCAGGAATTCATGAATAAACAGGACTCTTATCATTAAGAATTGACTCTTTTCCAGGCCCAGTATGAAATGTGTGTGATGTTGGCTCTCGGCAACCACTTATTTTAAACTTAGAAATGACAGAACGCAGAAATCAACTCACCTGTCTCTACTTTATTCTGCCATTAGTATGGGTAGCATAAAGGGGATGACAGGTTCCCTTTTAGCCAAGAATCTAGAAACATTTCTTTGGAATTTGTTTAATAAAACAAGCATCACAATTAGAGCAGACTGGCCCTGATAAAGAGTCCAGCACGCCTGAAAACAGACAAGATTATTCTTCCATTCTTCCGCCACAGCCCCAGCTGCTGAAGATTGAGACAGTCTTCAACTTAATGACCTCACCTTTCAATATTGTCGAGAACTGACAATCATCAACAGATGGATGGTAGAGCAGGAATACATGGCGAAACTTTCAAATTATCATGGAGATTGTAGATGAACGAAATAGGGGCTGCAATGTATTGGTTGGGGGCTGACTATAAACACTGACATCCCTAAAGTGAACATACATTTAAGGACAGTGAACATTTCCAGATCAAAATCAAATGGATTTATCTCCATGATACCCTTCAGAAAAAGTAACTGGTTGGTGTATATGTAGGGACGCTTCTTGGAAGCACCGGATCCACTTCGACTTAGATTTATATCAACGTCGAAAACTATCCCGGCAAGTCCGCCATCTTGTTTTAACTGCTTCCACTGTTTATAAGAAAACAAAACAAATGAGGAGAATGTTGCCCAGGGGGAGCAGGCCCATGGGCAGAGCTGGAAGACCACTGACATCAGGGTGCAAGAGACAGGAATCAATGAGTGCTTACATGGATACAGCTGAAATTGCTAATTGCTTAGCCTCAGGGGATGACATACTACTATTACACCATAAAAAAAAAAAGGCCAGAGAGTAGGGCTGAGGAGGCCCTCTGGACATCTGGCCACTGTCAACTTCACTAAAAAATTCTCTGGCCAACAAAAACCTGCAGGAGCACATCAAGCTAGGGATTATGTCACTCAACTACCAGTGCTTTTTTTATGTACCTACAAATTAGGTACACAGACAAAAAACGCCATGCTGCTGCATTACGCATGCAGCCACAAATCAAGCTGCAAGCATGTGTGGAAGAAGGCTGCTGGCCAAAATAGCTAAAAAATTAACATGTTGAATATCACCATTTCGAAAAATTAAAGAAACAGACTGACAAAAGAGATGTGCTAATGTCACCAGGTATCCAAAAAACATTAAAAATTATATACTTGTGCCCCCGGTTTTAGATTATAGGAACATTTACATTATGCACCAAACCCTCATGGAGCAGAGGGCGCGGTAACCCTGCTCCTAGCGGACCAGTTTACACACCTATAAAAACAAACAAATCCTGTAGATGGATAGGCCCTGACAGAGAAGAAACACTACATTCCCCAATAGTTTGAAATTGTTGACACGGAAGGCAGAAAGGACCTTCAATGATGTCATGACCATGTGATTAGTCACATGTTTATGATGCAACAGGCTGTGTGTGTGCCTGGCCCTGTCAATCCAGAGAAAGGGGGCATTTTCGAAGATGGTCCAACAGAGCCACGGCAAACAGGGTCACGCCACCTGCGCTCAAAGAGACATAGTACCATAAAAAAAAAAAAAAGGGGGCATAAGTTAAGAAAAAAGATATGGATTTGGAATCAGGTGACATTAGGACATCTCTAATGTCAGCCTGTATCATAACTTAGGGGTTGTTCACATATTAAAAATTATCCGCATTTTTCACGGACCCATTGACTTCTATGGACGTGAGGATTCCGTGACACGGATGAAAAGTAGTGCATGCATCCGTGGATTTTTCCCGGACTCACGGAATGCATAAAATCACGGAAATGTGAATGAATACATTAAAATAAATAGATCTGTATGCTGTCCGTGAAAAATGCGGACAGCACACGTCAGTGAAAAACGGAAATGTGGACGAGGCCTAATACCACATGCACAGTGTGTGCATTAGAACCATTCTGTAGTCTATATACCTGACATCCGTTGCTATTTTTTCTGCCGTTAATTAAGGCCGCCGTTTGCGCGTTCTAAATATTTGACATTCGGTGAAATTTTTCTGATCATACACTTAATAAAAAACTGCACTGCTGTACTTGTAACAAAGTTGCATATATACTATTTAATATGCGCAAGGCGAGCAGTAAGGGACGGGGAAGTGGGCATGCTGCTGATGGTGAACGCAGAGGTCATGGCTCTGGGCACGGTGGAACTGTGCCAGCTGGCAGAGCCCAAGAAACAAAGTCATCCAAAACTACTAGCTTCATGTCACAGTTTGCAGGGCGGCACAAGACACAACTCTTGTCGCTGCACCAGTGCGAGCAGGTAGTCGGTTGGATTTCAGCTGATAATGCTTCCACAGTCGGTTAAGCATCACCCTCTCTTCCACAAAGTCCAGTCTCAGTAGCCAAGAGTCTGGGCAACAAAATCCTTAACCTGATCCTCCTTCCTCCCACCATGCACAGTCTGGGCAAACAAGTGATCCCACACTCGGATATTCCAAGGAGCTTTTTTCATCGCCGTTCCTTGATTCGGGCCTCTCGCCAAGGCCGCTTGAAGTGGGACATGAGGAGATATTGTGCCCTGATTCCTAAACTCATGAGTAGGGATGAGCGAACCGAACCGTAACGAACCAGATTCGTTACGAACTTTCCCAAAAGTTCGGTTCGTTACCGAACCGAATTTTGAGAAAGTTCATAACGAATCTGGTTAAAATAACGGCGACGCAAAATATACGCATATTTATTGAGAATGTACGCTAATACGTACAAATTCAGTTAAGTAGCGTACAATTGACAACGCTACACTGTATGTTCGTTACTTGAGTAGGAATGTTCGCAGACGCAGTGTATGCGTATGCTAATGCGTACATATTCAGTTAAGTAGCGTACAATTGACAACGCTACACTGTATGTTCGTTACTTGAGTAGGAATGTTCGCAGACGCAGTGTATGAGTACGCTAATGCGTACATATTCAGTTAAGTAACGCACCTTTGACAACATTACACTGTATGTTCGTTATTTGTGCGGGAATGTTCGCATTAGCGTACGCATTAGTGTAAATTCTCAAATATGCGTATATTTTGCGTCGCCATTTTTGAAGTCACTTGGATTTTTTCCACTTTTTTCATTGTAATAGCAACTGCAAGTAAACGAAACTGTACCCTATCTGACTCCCATTATTGTAGAAGCAATTATTCAGCCGTTATAGCAAGGTTCGTTTTAGGTTCGGTTTGTACGAATCCGAAATTCAAGAAAGTTCGCCGAAGCGAACCGAACTTTTCAAAAGTTCGCTCATCCCTACTCATGAGCATCCACAGTCTGAAGAAGATGACGGTGGGGAACGGCAAGTAGCGTCTCACGAGGTGCATGATGATGATGAGACATAGTTGCCAATAAGTCAAGGGCAATTAGTGTCTCCAGAGGTTGATGATGAGGATGAGACACAGTTAAGTCAGGTTCTTGTTAGGTCACCATGTCAGGAGGAGGACCAGAGTGAGGAAGTCGAAGAGGAGGTGGTGGACGATGAAATCGCTGACCCAACCTGGGAAGGTGGCAAGCCGAGCCGGGACAGCAGTACAGAGGGAAGGGATCCACAGCACCGCAACAGGCTGTAAGAGGCAGTGGGGTGGCAAAAGGGAGAAGGCAGGCCATGCCAACCAGGCCCGCAACTGTTCCCCAGAGCAGCCCCTTGCGGCAAGCTCCCTTGCCAAGGGTTAGGTGTTCCGCAGTCTGGCGTTGTTTTGAGGAAAGTGCTGACGATAAACGTTTTGTAATTTGCAACCTGTGCCGTACCAAGATGAGCAGGGGCGTAAACACCAGCAACCTGACCACCACCAGCATGATCCGCCACATGGCAGCAAAGCACCCTAATAGGTGGGCCGAACGCCTGGGTCCACGATCTGTGTCTGCAGGTCACACCACTGCCTCCTCTTCCCTTCTGTTACGTGCTGTCCAAGAAGCAGGCCCAGATGCCTCCCGCCCTGCACCTGGACCTTCGCAAGAACCATCAGCAAGCACGTCCACTTCAGTGTCCCAGCGCAGCGTTCAAATGTCCTTACCGCAGGCATTTGAACGCAAGCACAAATACCCTGCCATCCACCCACAGACCATAGCTCTAAACGCGCAACTTTCCAAATTGCTGGCCCTGGAAATGTTGCCGTTTAGGCTGGTGGACACCGAGGCTTTTCGCAGCCTGATGGCGGCGGCTGTCCCTCGTTACGCAGTGCCCAGCCACCACTATTTTTCCCGGTGTGCCATCCCCACCTTACACCAGCATGTGTCCCGAAACATAACCCGCGCCCTGACCAACGCAGTTACAGGGAAGGTCCACTTAACAACTGACACATGGACAAGCCCTTGTGGCTAGGGACGCTACATTTCCCTCCTTCTCTTCCTCCACCTCCTCCTCCACTTCCACTGCAGAATTCCCATCTTGCAGCACTAGTCAGACTTCACTCAGTAGCTGGAAGCAGTGTAGCACAGCAGTTGGTAAGCGGCAAAAGGCCGTGCTGAAGATTATTTGCCTAGGTGACAAACAGCACACCGCCGCAGAGCTGTGGCAGGGCATAAGGGACCAGGCTGAGCTGTGGCTCTCGCCAGTCAACCTATAGCCAGGCATGGTTGTGTCTGATAACGGCCGCAACTTGGTGGCGGCTTTGGAGCTGGGCAACCTCACACACATTACCATGCCTGGCCCATGTCTTCAACTTAGTGGTTCTGAAAACCTACCCCAATTTGCCTCAGCTACTGGTGAAGGTGCGCCGCCTGTGTGCCCATTTCCGAATGTCACCTACAGCTTCAGCTCGCCTTGCGCTTGCCAGCTCACCGACTGCTGTGCGACCTGAGCACATGCTGGAACTCCACCTTCCACATGTTGGGCAGGCTTTGTGAGCAGCAGAGGGCAGTAGTGGAATACCAGCTGCAACATGGTTGGCGCCTTTCCAGTCAGCTTCCGCTTTTCACAAGCGACGAGTGGGCAATGATGTCTGACCTCTGTGGGGTTTTAAGCAACTTTGATGAATCTACACAGATGGTGAGCGGCGATAATGCAATTATCAGCGTAACCATCCCACTTCTGTGTGCTAAAAAGCTCACTGCTCACAATAAAGGCGGACGCTCTGCATGTGGAAAAGTCTATGTCTCCGTGTTGTGTCACAAGGAGGGAAAAGTTTTGGAAGATGGTGAAGGAGTACCTAGCTGACTGTGTCAATGTCCTCAGCGATCTCTCTGTGCCTTAACCATAATTTTTTCGACGGTCAGCTCAGCAGCAGAATGTCACCCATAATTTATTACTCGGTCAGCTCAGTAGCAGCATGACACCCATAATGTATTACTCGGTGAGCTCAGCAGCAGCATGTCACCCATAATTTTTTACTCGGTCAGCTCAGCAGCAGCACGTCACCCATAATTTTTTACTTGGTCAGCTCAGTAGTAGCATGTCACCCATAATTTTTTACTAGGTCAGCTCAGCAGCAGCACGTCACCCATAATTTTTTACTTGGTCAGCTCAGTAGTAGCATGTCACCCATAATTTTTTACTAGGTCAGCTCAGCAGCAGCACGTCACCCATAATCTTTTACTCGGTCAGCTCAGTAGCAGCATGTCACCCATAATTTTTTACTTGGTCAGCTCAGCAGCAGCATGTCACCCATAATTTTTTACTCGGTCAGCTCAGTAGTAGCATGTCACCCATAATTTTTTACTAGGTCAGCTCAGCAGCAGCACGTCACCCATAATTTTTTACTCGGTCAGCTCAGTAGCAGCATGTCACCCATAATTTTTTACTTGGTCAGCTCAGCAGCAGCATGTCACCCATAATTTTTTACTCGGTCAGCTCAGTAGCAGCATGTCACCCATAATTTTTTACTCGGTCAGCTCAGTAGCAGCATGTCACCCATAATTTTTTTACACGGCCAGCTCAGCAGCAGCATGTCACCCATAATTTTTTTACACGGTCAGCTCAGCAGCAGCATGTCACCCATAATTTTTTACTCGGTCAACTCAGCAGCAGCACGTCACCCCTATTGTTTTTGAGTGTCAGCAGCAGGCCATCAATCCTAATTTTTCAAAGGTGTGTCTGATACCCTCCTTTATGTGTAATAAAGGGTGTATTGGAGTGCCTGTTCCTTGTAATTTTTGGCAGCCCTTTCACTTAGTGCATAGGCTTTATGAGTGTAGGAGTCCCACAACATGAACAATTGTACCACAATGTGAATGAGGCCCTCCTTTATGTGATATACCAGTTGTATCGGAGTGCCTCTTCCTTGTAATTTTTGGCAGCACTTGCGCTTTACGTACAAGTAAATATATTTTTCCTAACAATATTTCCTCCAAAATCGATGATATCTTCTGTTTTTGGGGGTATAATTCTCATTCTGTAAAAGTTGCGTAATAGTCGGACATCATCGTTAATAGCAGCGACTTCAGTGTCCAAGATGCATCCAGACATCCTCCCCATGCTGTTCCCTAACCATTTCAGTGGTATTTCCACCATTTTCTCACATTTCCCTATGAACCAGACACCCTCCCCTCTGCAGAGCAGTGCCTGGTCTTCTCCCATTGACTTCCATTATACTCGGGTGCTCCACCGAGCACTCGAGCACCACCTAGTGTTCGGCCAGAGCACCGGAGCACCCGAGCATCGCGTGCTCGATTATCACTAGACAACACAGGTAAGGAGAGCACTAATTAGAGAAGCAGCCAAGAGGCTCACAGTCACTTTGGAGAAACCGCTGAGATCCACAGCTCAGGTGGGAGGATCTGTCCACAGGACAACTATTAGTTGCGTACTCCAGAAATTTGGCTTTTATGGCAGACTGGCAAGAAGAGACCCATTTTTGAATGCAAGCCATAAGAAGTCCCATTTGCAGTCTGCCACAAGCCATGTAAAGGACACAGCAAAAATGTGGAAGAAGGTGCTCTGGTCAGATGAGACAAAAATTAAACATTTTGGCCTAAATGCAAATCGTTATGTGTGGCAAACAACTAACACTGCACGTAACCCTGGACACACCATCCCCACCGTAAAACATGGTGGTGGCAGCATCATGTTGTAGGGATGCTTTTCTTCAGCAGGGTCAGAGTTAATGCAAAGGCTGAGCTAAATACAGGCCAATCATGGAGGAAAATCTGGTAGAGGCTGCAGAGGACTTGAGACTGGGCAGAGGTTCACCTTCCAGCAGGATAATGACCTTAAACATATAGCCAGAGATACAATGGAATGGTATAAATCAAAGCTTATTCATGTGTTAGAATGGCCCAGTGAAAGTCCAGACCTAAATCCCACTGAGACTTGAAAATTGCTCCATCCAATCTGACTGAGCCTGAGCTATTTTGCAAAAAAGAATTGGTAAAAATTTTAGCCTCTAGATCTGCAAAGCTGGGAGCTGGGAAAGGTGGTCCTACAGTGAATTGACCCATGGGCACTGAATACAAATGCACGCCACACTTTGCAGATTCTTATTTATTAAAATTTATCATTGTATCAAATGTATCATTTTTTTCACTTCACACACACTTCCTACTTTTTGCTGGTCTATCACATAAAATCAGAATAAAATACAAACGGGTATGAATAATTTTTCAATGTACTGTACTTGAAGTGTGCCAGCTTTTTGCATAGCAGTGACAAGGAAGACTGAACATCCATTGAGGCTTCACAGCATACCGATCTCTGCACTGAGTTTGAGATTGAAGGTAGTTTTATGGCACTAATTCAAGTGCTTGTACTATGTTAGTGTCTGGTTTTTGAAACTTGGTTCGCTGATTTAATATAGAGAGTTTGAATCTGTTTGCAGTTTGTTCCTTTTTAAATAGCTCATGAGTACTTGAGCGGAAGGTACCAAGACTTGCAACACCTGTATTGATAGGAGGCATGTTGACCACCATGTAGTAGTAGAGCCGATAACGATTGTTCTCCTTTACTGAAATATAATTCTAATTTATGCCAGTTTTCTTAGGCTCCAGAGTCACGAACATTAACTTTGGCAGAAGATACGACAATTGCAGTGCATGGATATTCTTCGGGGCTGAACATCTCAATAAATTGTTCCTGCACCAGTAATTTTGACTCTCCTTTCCCACTGTTATAATTCTTCACTTGGAGATAACAACTCTTACTTATAAAGTATTACATAGTCACCTATATCAACTATAATGGGTATATAAATCTTATGAAGCTAATATTACCAGATGCTGCATCATTAAATGCTCTGCAGAAGACTATGTAAGTATTATAATGGAAACTGCGCACATCCAGCTGCGAAATTTCATATTTCATTCACACTTATGATTTGTAGTTCTGAAAGAACCATTGATACAAATCCTCAGGCAACCTGCATGGAGGATTTCTGACTTTAGGTATGTTCAGTTTAGCTGACAGAGAATCTGCAATATTCCTGTCCCTTCTTTATTTTCATTAGTATCAGTATTGTTCTGTGAAGGTCTACATGTATGTATAATAAGAAATGGACAATGATTTTTTATGAAATAATTAGTATACTGTGTCTAAGGATTGCAGCACTTAGAACAAAATAGTACAGAAACTATGTGCAATATACATCTCATAGAGCTGTCAATCACTGTGTGGGGGCGATGGAAGACGGACTTAGATTTTGCAATTAGTCTTGGCAGAACAGCCATACTATTAAAATCATTAAGACTATACAATGTACGGTGCTGTGCTTGGTAAGCTACCAGGAAGCTGCAGTGCTCACCAGAACTCCCTGAAACAGCTGATCAGCGGGGTTGATGGGACTTGGACTCCAGCCGATGTGATAATGTTGAACTATCCTCAGAAAAAGACATCAATATCATCAATATCGTTTCCCATATAACCCCTTTTAAAGGATCTGCTGCTCGGTGCCAGATACTTACCACAAGGGCCCTTCAAGGGGGATCTGTGGAGTTCATGCCTCAATAGATTTTTGGCAGCATGTTCGAACTTACACAATATTATTATAATAAAATTATTGTTTTAAGGTTATGGCTGATCAGTGTAAACAGCTTTTACATGAACATACTGGGGATATTGATTTTTGCAGGTATCTGTAGGCGTATTTAAGGCCAAATTTATCACATGATGCACTTCTGTTTTCAAATGTTTCTCTATGGCCTACTGTATAACACCCACTTGTAGTAAGATTTAAAAAATTTATTACCTTAAAAAGTTGCAGTTGATAAATATGACTTAAATCAACTCAACACATTCCCACCTACTTTTCAAAACTGGAGTGGTGTATCAATGTCAAATGACACAAAATTTTAACTTATTTGTGTAAATAAGCCCAAAACATCTCAAATCCCCCAATTTTTTCGGGGGTGGGGGTGGGGGGCTTTTTGAAGCCAGAATTCCAGAGTACAGGGCTTAAGTTCCCTCCTAAACTCTTCTCATTAGTGAATCCCTGGCTAGTATATAGGGATGCAGGATGCCACAGGATCAAATGGAGATGTGGACCAGTGTGCAAGAGTTTGTCAAAATTTGTTTTCAGGAAATTTTGGAAAGTCACACTTTCAGGGGACTTTAAACATGCTAATTTCTCGACAGCACAATGCTTTCTGTTAACAGGGAGCATACTGCCAACAAATGAAAACTGTGTGAGGACTATGATCGCATTAACAATCGTTTCTCCCTACAGTAATTAGGTTTTCTGCATATAAATGCTGTTATCTTCGATTACCGCTTGTTACCGAGGTACAGTAGTTTAAAATCTATCCGTGTAAAAGGATGCCCACTAAGGATTACCAAGTGCCTTGCCATTTCTGCAAAGTGTTTCCTTCAAGTCATAAGGGAACTTGCACATGCTGCTGTGAGGGTGTTCAGGCAGAAAGTCACACTTTATGAATCTCAGGATAACTGCACATAACTCAGGGAGACTTTTCAGGAAATTGTGTATCCAAAAACAGAAAAGCATGAAACTGTGCTTTTAGACATTCGTTTTTTTTTATAGTCCAGAGGTATACACAATTTTTTTTTTAAATGGGAGCTTCGTGGCTATGAACACAGATAGGCTTACATAGTACACAAATACATAAGCATATAATAAAATAAACAAAAATATATATTGTATGAGACACATATACTATATACTTACATTTACAGACACACATAGATACTTAGGTAGATAGATAGAATACACACTCACTTTCTCTGATCATCAATCTCAGCAGATGGCAGACAGCATCACATACAGACTGACTACAAATGTAAGTGTCAGAAGAGCCTTTGTGCTTGCCTCTAGATCAGGCTCCTTGTCTATTCAAGGCCTATGCCTATGGTCATATTTGAGATCCATAGCAAAGTATGGTCTTAATGTATTTAAAAGGGGGCAAGGAATATCAAGGCATAACTATAAGGTGGTGTATGGAGGTTTTTTACCTTTTGCCTTGGGGAAAAAAAAAAAAGGATTTCTGGACGCCCCTTTCAGATAAATGAGAAAGTTTCAGAAACTCCTGCAGTAGATCTGTCTAAGGAATCAGCATTATTCGGGTTGCAACCGCATCTCCACCAGTCCCCATTATTGTGAATGGGATCGGCGGTTGTCAGATAGCGTCCGGCAGTGCTGGAACAAGATATCTCCAGTAGGCTGCTCCCTTCTGGAACAGACTGATGGAGATTGCAAATGCTAGTTTGAAACTATCCTAATGCCTCTTTCATACGGTCAGTATATTGCATCAGTATTTGTAAGCCAAAACTAGGGGTGGATACAAAATACAGAAGATCCAAATAAAAGATCAGCAAACTGGTTCTACCAGTTTATGATTTGTTTCGAATTTCTAAAAACGTTCAGTTTCACACAAAACCAAATGAGAAAGAGCGCAAGAGAGAGCCTAGTGTACAAACATGCATTTCTTAACAATATATATGTTGTCTGAGGGGTACTCCTTCTCATTATGGAGAGCCTCTAGTATTCCAAGTATGTGTGCGCAGTATTGTAGGTTAGATGATGCCCCTCTGGGTTTCTGGGAAAGATATTCAAATTAGCTTTTTTTTTCTAAAGCAGAAAATATGCTAACCATGCCAACCAAATTAAGATATGCGATTTGCATATACTCTTCCTAGAAATCAAGAGTCTCTCTTGATTGCTGGAGAAATATATGAAAATTATCATGTCTAAAATCTGCTCACATCAGATAGGTTTAGGAAAGCTAATATGAATATCTTTCCCAGAAACTCATATGGGCATCGCCTGGACTACAATACTGTGCACACGTACTCGGCATACTGTACTTTGGGCCTATCATAATTCAAAAGAGTACTGCTTAGACAATGCATTTTTTGAGAAACACGTTTGGATACTAAGTGCTCTATCTCTTTAATGCCAATGATATACAACTCAGCAACCATTCACCATTCCTAATAAAATATTCCTGGCTCCTGGTTTCTGTGCTTAAAAGTTAGCATTAGAAATGCTGCCAATAGAGATACATAGGGAGCAAATGGTTAAGATAAAACAAATGTAAAGCCGTTTTGGATATATGCACAGATATTTGCTTATTTGCAAACCCAGGATGCTTATCAGACTTAGCACAGGCTCATTTATGAATTGCGGTTCCTGCAGCTCTGCTTGTAGAGAAGATGATTGTACTGGCTAAATCACTTTTGGCTCAGTTATTTATACTTTGTTGAGTTCATAGTAGAAAATTCTGTGTAACGTTCTGTATACCTTGGCATCTATCTATAAATATGGTGGAACTTCACTGGGACTCAAGGTGACAGATTATGACGAAAAGCATGTAAAATTTACTGGTATAATAAAAATAATACAGTAACTCACACATCAATAATTTGTTTTTTATTCTGAACATTTACCATTCCAAACCATATTGAAGTTCTGTGCTGAGCCAAAATGGTGAATTATTGGAGTTCAAGATTATTGTATGATAGAGGAATTTTAGATAGATAGATAGATAGACAGACTCTCCCACTGAAAAAAAACTTTTTAAAGGCTTTTTAGCGGCTGTGCTTGGTATCGCGGCCTAGGCCATGTGACCGATGAACATGACATCACTGGCACCTAGCTGGAAAGGTCTGCGGTGCTACTGAGAGTGCATTTGTCATCTTAAACAGCTGATTAGCAGGGGTCCCAGGCGTCAGATCCCCACCGACAGATACTGATGACCTATCCAGAGGAAGTGCAAAACTCCTGGAAAACCCCTATAAAGCATTGTGCATCTTCTAGTAGGAATTCTGTGAAAGGAGCACTGAATATGATGAGACATTTGGCTTCCTGTCTGAGACACAGCAGATATTGTTGGAAAATGGAGAGGTAAGTAAATCAATAGAAACTTAGCACCACTACCCTATACTACCAGGGAATCAGGCATTATACCTTTCATTATCCTAGAACACAAGAAGCAAGCATGAGCCCCACCACTACCCTAGAACAAAAGGGAAACAGGCATTCATTCCTTAATTATTTTAGACCACCATGGGAGTAGTATATCCCTTCATTATGTATAGGCACTAGGGATGTTCCACTCCCTTAGACTATCAGTCATTAGCCTCTTTAGCATTCAATACTAGTGTTGATCGAGCACAGTACTGCTCGGGTGCTCAGGTCGAACACTAGGCGGTGCTCAAGTGCTCGACCGAGCATCTTTTATGTGGCACATAGAATCATCATTTTTGAAAAGCAGATAGCTCTGTGAAAACAGAGATCTGTTACCCAGAATCAATGAACCTGAATGGTTACAAAGTCGCAGTAGCCAAACATAGGAGATTATTGCTACATGTAAATGAAGGACTCATTCTGCTGACAGTGATCAGGAATAGAGATGAGCGAGTAGTGTTCGATTGAGCTGGTATTCGATCGAATACTACGCTATTTGGCGTACTCGATTTCGTTCGAGTATAACGGCGATGGCGCACTTAGAATTCGTTTCCCCTCCCACCTTCCCTGGCGCTCTTTTTCCACCAATCACCATGCAGGGGGGGTATGACAGGCACGCTGAGTACGCTGGCAGCGCGAAAACGGCGTCTACATGCATTGGCTGGAAAAACCATGTGACCTCGAATATTAAAAACTCAGCTCTTCCTGCTCGTACGCATATGCTGCGTGAACTTAGTCAGGGACAGAGGCTGGAGAAGGGAGAGACAGGTTTTATAAACAAGTAGAAAACAAAAACGGAGTCTGGCACTGCGCTGCAAGTGCACAGAGACTACCCCTTGAAATCCTTTTAGTCCTTGCTGTGTGTCCCGTTATTGGTGCTCTGCACCTGAATAGACCATAAACATGCAAACTCCAAAGATAGAAAAAGTGCGGCACTCACCGGGCTTCTTTTGATCGCTTTATTGAAAACAATGGGCAACTTACATACTGCAGAGTGCGGGCACCGTGCTCAGTGTGCGGACGTAGCGGCGACGGCCGTTTCGCGCCTGTATGCGCTTCGTCTGGCCGCTCACTCTGATGACGTCGGGCGTGCTCACGTAATTTATGCTCCGCCGGGCGCCATCTCCCCAGCAACGGTGTAAGTATACATATATCTAGTGCATATCTTAAAAACAAATTCCAAGTTACTATACATACAAAGATTGCTATTAAGCTACTAATGACTACCAACTTCACCATTCTTTAATTTAGAGGAATACCGCTAGATCATTCTTGTCATTGAAGCCCAAAGGACCCATTGCATTGGTCCTCATAATCCAAATGGCCTCTCTTTGGAGTAATCTCCTATGGCGGTCCCCCCCCCATTTTTTAGAGGTGTAACTATCTCAATACCTGAACATTTCAGTATATCTGCATTTCCATTATGTTTTGCCCTGACATGTTCGATTAACCTCGGTGATCCTATACCTGTATATATGGACTTCCTGTGTTCTCTGAATCTTATACATAGTGGACGGATAGTTTTTCCTATATAAAAATTGCCGCAAGGGCAAAAAATAACATACACTACAAACTGTGTTTTGCAAGTTATTAAATGTTTTATCACATGTGATATGCCCCCTATGTTCATATATTTTGTTTTTATCATATATTGACAGGTAACACAGTGTCCACATCTAAAATTACCTTGAGGGGTGGACTTCATGAGCCAGTTCTCCTGCCTCCTGTCCTCATATGTGCTTTTCACCAGTTTATCCCTAATCGTGGTGCTTCTTCTAAAACTCACTAATGGAGGTTCTTTTGTCTTATCTTTCAGATCACTATCTGAGGCCAAAATATGCCAATTATTGAAAAGTGCATTCTTAATGACTGTGGCCATTGAGGTATATTTGAAGGAGAAGACTGCTCTGTTACCCTCCTGATTCTTACTTACTTCATTCCCTGTTCTCTCAGTTTTCAAAAGGACCTCCTTGTAGGCTTGATCAATTAATTTTTCAGGGTATGACCTTTCTAGGAATCTACATTTTAATTCTCTTGACTGCTCAATAAAGTCTTCTTCCCTGTTTGTAATGCGTCTTATTCTGGCAAATTGCCCTTGGGGTACCGCTTTTTTCACGTGTTCTGGATGGGAGCTTCTGTAGTGCAGAAGGGAATTCGTGGAGGTCTCTTTTCTATAAACATTTATATTCAAACTCCCCTCCTGTATTGTCACCATTACATCCAAAAATTCCAACCTATATGGATGTATCTTCCATGTGAATTTCATGTTCATGTTGTTCTCCTTATTTAACCCCTCCACGAATTCTCCAAACTGCACTTCAGTACCTCGCCAAACCATGAATACATCATCTACATATCTCAAGTAAGTCTTCATATATTGTATATATTTGTTAGTCAAAGAAAACACAAATCTTTCCTCAAATACTGCAAGAAAGAGGTTTGCAAAAGTGCAAGAGACTGGTGTCCCCATGGCCGTACCGGACTTTTGGTGATACCAGGAGCCATTAAAAGTGAATTCCCTTCTGCACTACAGAAGCTCCCATCCAGAACACGTGAAAAAAGCGGTAACCCCAAGGGCAATTTGCCAGAATAAGACGCATTACAAACAGGGAAGAAGACTTTATTGAGCAGTCAAGAGAATTAAAATGTAGATTCCTAGAAAGGTCATACCCTGAAAAATTAATTGATCAAGCCTACAAGGAGGTCCTTTTGAAAACTGAGAGAACAGGGAATGAAGTAAGTAAGAATCAGGAGGGTAACAGAGCAGTCTTCTCCTTCAAATATACCTCAATGGCCACAGTCATTAAGAATGCACTTTTCAATAATTGGCATATTTTGGCCTCAGATAGTGATCTGAAAGATAAGACAAAAGAACCTCCATTAGTGAGTTTTAGAAGAAGCACCACGATTAGGGATAAACTGGTGAAAAGCACATATGAGGACAGGAGGCAGGAGAACTGGCTCATGAAGTCCACCCCTCAAGGTAATTTTAGATGTGGACACTGTGTTACCTGTCAATATATGATAAAAACAAAATATATGAACATAGGGGGCATATCACATGTGATAAAACATTTAATAACTTGCAAAACACAGTTTGTAGTGTATGTTATTTTTTGCCCTTGCGGCAATTTTTATATAGGAAAAACTATCCGTCCACTATGTATAAGATTCAGAGAACACAGGAAGTCCATATATACAGGTATAGGATCACCGAGGTTAATCGAACATGTCAGGGCAAAACATAATGGAAATGCAGATATACTGAAATGTTCAGGTATTGAGATAGTTACACCTCTAAAAAATGGGGGGGACCGCCATAGGAGATTACTCCAAAGAGAGGCCATTTGGATTATGAGGACCAATGCAATGGGTCCTTTGGGCTTCAATGACAAGAATGATCTAGCGGTATTCCTCTAAATTAAAGAATGGTGAAGTTGGTAGTCATTAGTAGCTTAATAGCAATCTTTGTATGTATAGTAACTTGGAATTTGTTTTTAAGATATGCACTAGATATATGTATACTTACACCGTTGCTGGGGAGATGGCGCCCGGCGGAGCATAAATTACGTGAGCACGCCCGACGTCATCAGAGTGAGCGGCCAGACGAAGCGCATACAGGCGCGAAACGGCCGTCGCCGCTACGTCCGCACACTGAGCACGGTGCCCGCACTCTGCAGTATGTAAGTTGCCCATTGTTTTCAATAAAGCGATCAAAAGAAGCCCGGTGAGTGCCGCACTTTTTCTATCTTTGGAGTTTGCAAGAGACAGGTTTTAGCTGTTGGACAGGCAGGAGCGTGATTAAAAGCCCTTATCAGGGCTACTATAGTGCAGTACAGTGATAGCTTTACTACAATATAGACTTTACAGAGAACGGCTGCTGTATTCAGGGATAGCTGCTGGAGTAGGGACAGAGAGAGGCATTAGTGGTGTATTAGGTGCTCTGCTACATACCAAACTATATTTGGCACTACTGCTGTGTACCTTGAACTATAAAATATATAGGCCTTATAATTGGCAACTGTACAGTGCGTTCTCTTGCAAACTAATTTAAATACCTGGTGTAAATACCCACCGTCTGAAAAGTTAGTACACGGCTGTGTACCTTGAACTATAAAATATATAGGCCTTATAATTGGCAACTGTACAGTGCGTTCTCTTGCAAACTAATTTAAGTACCTGGTGTAAATACCCACCGTCTGAACAGTTAGTACACGGCTGTGTACCTTGAACTATAAAATATATAGGCCTTATAATTGGCAACTGTACAGTGCGTTCTCTTGCAAACTAATTTAAATACCTGGTGTAAATACCCACCGTCTGAACAGTTAGTACACGGCTGTGTACCTTGAACTATAAAATATATAGGCCTTATAATTGGCAACTGTACTGTGCGTTCTCTTGCAAAATTATTTAAATACCTGGTGTTAATACCCACCGTCTGAAAAGTTAGTACACGGCTGTGTACCTTGAACTATAAAATATATAGGCCTTATAATTGGCAACTGTACAGTGCGTTCTCTTGCAAACTAATTTAAATACCTGGTGTAAATACCCACCGTCTGAACAGTTAGTACACGGCTGTGTACCTTGAACTATAAAATATATAGGCCTTATAATTGGCAACTGTACTGTGCGTTCTCTTGCAAAATTATTTAAATACCTGGTGTTAATACCCACCGTCTGAAAAGTTAGTACACGGCTGTGTACCTTGAACTATAAAATATATAGGCCTTATAATTGGCAACTGTACTGTGCGTTCTCTTGCAAAATTATTTAAATACCTGGTGTTAATACCCACCGTCTGAAAAGTTAGTACACGGCTGTGTACCTTGAACTATAAAATATATAGGCCTTATAATTGGCAACTGTACTGTGCGTTCTCTTACAAAATTATTTAAATACCTGGTGTTAATACCCACCGTCTGAAAAGTTAGTACACGGCTGTGTACCTTGAACTATAAAATATATATAGGCCTTATAATTGGCAACTGTACTGTGCGTTCTCTTGCAAAATTATTTAAATACCTGTTGTTAATACCCACCGTCTGAAAAGTTAGTACACGGCTGTGTACCTTGAACTATAAAATATATAGGCCTTATAATTGGCAACTGTACTGTGCGTTCTCTTGCAAAATTATTTAAATACCTGGTGTTAATACCCACCGTCTGAAAAGTTAGTACACGGCTGTGTACCTTGAACTATAAAATATATATAGGCCTTATAATTGGCAACTGTACTGTGCGTTTCTCTTGCAAAATTATTTAAATACCTGTTGTTAATACCCACCGTCTGAAAAGTTAGTACACGGCTGTGTACCTTGAACTATAAAATATATAGGCCTTATAATTGGCAACTGTACTGTGCGTTCTCTTGCAAAATTATTTAAATACCTGGTGTTTATACCCACCGTCTGAAAAGTTAGTACACGGCTGTGTACCTTGAACTATAAAATATATAGGCCTTATAATTGGCAACTGTACAGTGCGTTCTCTTGCAAAATTATTTAAATACCTGGTGTTAATACCCACCGTCTGAACAGTTAGTACACGGCTGTGTACCTTGAACTATAAAATATATAGGCCTTATACTAGGCAACTGTACTGTGCGTTCTCTTGCAAAATTATTTAAATACCTGGTGTTTATACCCACCGTCTGAAAAGTTAGTACACGGCTGTGTACCTTGAACTATAAAATATATATAGGCCTTATAATTGGCAACTGTACTGTGCGTTCTCTTGCAAAATTATTTAAATACCTGGTGTTAATACCCACCGTCTGAAAAGTTAGTACACGGCTGTGTACCTTGAACTATAAAATATATAGGCCTTATAATTGGCAACTGTACTGTGCGTTCTCTTGCAAAATTATTTAAATACCTGGTGTTTATACCCACCGTCTGAAAAGTTAGTACACGGCTGTGTACCTTGAACTATATGAGACATATGCGATGTACTGCGTATCTTTGAGGAGTCCACCAAGAAGGTCAGCAGCGAGGACGCTATAGTGAGCGTAACCATCCCGCTCCTATGCGTCCTTAAAGAATCACTCATCGCAATAAGGGAGAACGCATTGCACGCAGAGGAGACGGGGGTAGGAGGAGACGCAACGGAGCTACACAGTCAGACCACACTTTTGTCTGCTTCTCGGTGGCAGTTGCAGGAGGAGGATGAGGAGGAGGAGGATGAGGAGGAGGAGGACGACGTGGAGGTGGCTGTGGAAGAGGAGGAGGATGCTGGCGGCGAGGGTAGCAGTCAGGCTGTGTGCGTCCCATTGGTTCAGCGCGGATGGGGCAGAGAGGAGGCGGAAGAGGAAGAGGAGGAAATGGCAAGTGATCCTTCTGGTGGGGGCAGTGAGGTCATGCCTATTCAGAGTCTGGCACACATGGCTGACTTCATGCTGGGCTGCTTTTCCCGGGACACACGTGTTGTCCGGATAGTGGAGAACAAACTGTACTGGGTCTTCGCAATCCTGGACCTCCGGTATAAAGATAACGTCTCTTCTTTTATTCCGGTAGAGGAGAGGACGAATCGATTGCTGGAATACCAGAGGGAACTCGTGCAGAACATGATGGAGATTTTCCGACCCACCATCGCTGGCGGCAGAGAGGAGAGGGTCTCCCAGAGTCCCACATCATCAATCAGGCCCACAGCCACCAGGGGAACACTCTCCAAGGTGTGGGACATGTTCATGGCACCCCCTCGTGCAACTTCCATCACTGCGGGGCCCGCTATCAGCAGGAGGGACAAGTATCGGCGGATGTTGTGGGAGTACCTGGCAGACCGTACCCCTGTCCTCCCCGATCCCTCGGCGTCCTACACTTACTGGGTCTCCAAGTTGGACACGTGGCTGGAACTGTCCCTGTACGCCTTGGAGGTGCTTGCCTGCCCTGCCGCCAGCGTGCTATCAGAAAGGGTGTTCAGCGCAGCCGGGGGCATTATAACCGATAAGCGCAGCCGCCTGTCAACCGACAGTGCCGACAGGCTGACGCTAATCAAAATGAACAGCAAGTGGATTGACCCGGACTTTGCTTCTCCAACAGTGGAAAGCAGCCAAAAGTGAAGTGCCATCTGTATGAAGTGCCATTTCCTCCTCCACCTCCTCCTCCTTAACCGCCGATAGATGCTCCGTAAATAAGAAAAAATTATATATTTATGGCTCACCTCTTGGGCCTCCACAAAATGTTTAAGAGGTCTCACCTCTTGGGCCTCCACAAAATGTTTAAGAGGTCTCACCTCTTGGGCCTCCACAAAATGTTTAAGAGGTCTCACCTCTTGGGCCTCCACAAAATGTTTAAGAGGTCTCACCTCTTGGGCCTCCACAAAATGTTTAAGAGGTCTCACCTCTTGGGCCTCCACAAAATTTTATCAAGGTCTCACCTCTTGGGCCTCCACAAAATGTTTAAGAGGTCTCACCTCTTGGGCCTCCACAAAATGTTTAAGAGGTCTCACCTCTTGGGCCTCCACAAAATGTTTAAGAGGTCTCACCTCTTGGGCCTCCACAAAATGTTTAAGAGGTCTCACCTCTTGGGCCTCCACAAAATTTTATCAAGGTCTCACCTCTTGGGCCTCCACAAAATTTTTAAGAGGTCTCACCTCTTGGGCCTCCACAAAATGTTTAAGAGGTCTCACCTCTTGGGCCTCCACAAAATGTTTAAGAGGTCTCACCTCTTGGGCCTCCACAAAATGTTTAAGAGGTCTCACCTCTTGGGCCTCCACAAAATGTTTAAGAGGTCTCACCTCTTGGGCCTCCACAAATTTTATCAAGGTCTCACCTCTTGGGCCTCCACAAAATTTTAAGAGGTCTCACCTCTTGGGCCTCCACAAAATTTTTAAGAGGTCTCACCTCTTGGGCCTCCACAAAATGTTTAAGAGGTCTCACCTCTTGGGCCTCCACAAAATGTTTAAGAGGTCTCACCTCTTGGGCCTCCACAAAATGTTTAAGAGGTCTCACCTCTTGGGCCTCCACAAAATGTTTAAGAGGTCTCACCTCTTGGGCCTCCACAAAAATTTTATCAAGGTCTCACCTCTTGGGCCTCCACAAAATTTTTAAGAGGTCTCACCTCTTGGGCCTCCACAAAATTTTTAAGAGGTCTCACCTCTTGGGCCTCCACAAAATTTTTAAGAGGTCTCACCTCTTGGGCCTCCACAAAATGTTTAAGAGGTCTCACCTCTTGGGCCTCCACAAAATGTTTAAGAGGTCTCACCTCTTGGGCCTCCACAAATGTTTAAGAGGTCTCACCTCTTGGGCCTCTACAAAATGTTTAAGAGGTCTCACCTCTTGGGCCTCCACAAAATTTTATCAAGGTCTCACCTCTTGGGCCTCCACAAAATTTTATCAAGGTCTCACCTCTTGGACCTCCACAAAATTTTATCAAGGTCTCACCTCTTGGGCCTCCACAAAATTTTATCAAGGTCTCACCTCTTGGGCCTCCACAAAATTTTTAACAGGTCTCACCTCTTGGGCCTCCACAAAATTTTTAACAGGTCTCACCTCTTGGGCCTCCACAAAATTTTTAACAGGTCTCACCTCTTGGGCCTCCACAAAATTTTATCAAGGTCTCACCTCTTGGGCCTCCACAAAATTTTTAACAGGTCTCACCTCTTGGGCCTCCACAAAATTTTATCAAGGTCTCACCTCTTGGGCCTCCACAAAATTTTTAACAGGTCTCACCTCTTGGGCCTCCACAAAATTTTATCAAGGTCTCACCTCTTGGGCCTCCACAAAATTTTATCAAGGTCTCACCTCTTGGGCTTCCACAAAATTTTTAACAGGTCTCACCTCTTGGGCCTCCACAAAATTTTCCATGAGCCTCTGGCCAGCCCACGGCCTCTTCCTGCCTTTTGCGGTCCTACGCATCCCTCAACATCCCCACTGCTTTACCTGCTAGACATGACACTGGGCCACTGGGTCACTGACATCTCAAGCGCCAACAATTTGGGCATTTTAAGGCTTCTGCATGTGTTTGAGTTGTTTTTACATTTTAAAGAAGACATGTCTGACCACATCTCACACACACACACAATGACAATTAGGGGTGGGGTCTATTTGCTTTCCCCTTTGCCTATGCCATCTGTGGTTGTCATAGGCAACGTGATTTTAAGGGGTGCAGAATTTTATCTTCTTTTTTGTCTAGTTTGGCTTGGGGTCCATGGCAATGTAGAGGAAAGAAGGTTTCCTTGTATGGTCTCACTTTACAGAGAGGTTACATTGTCTTTGGAGTGTATTGTTGAGAGGCTGTGATAGTGGCGTAATAGTGCGACTTGGGCGCGTTATATGCACCCAGACATGCTTCCCCTGCTGTCCCAGTTGCATTCCAGCATTGTTGGCATCCTTTTCTGAGGTTTCAGGGTGGACTTGGTGACCTCCAAGTGGTCGAATTGAGATTTCCAAGTGGCGAGCATTTTTTTCCCATAGACTTTAATGGGATTCGATATTCGGTCGAATAGTCGAATTTCGCGGTCTATTCGAATCGAATTTCGAACTTTCGAATATTTCACTACTCGCTCATCTCTAATCAGGAACATTCAGTTTATTCCAAATAATTGCTTGTGCATTTGCCCAAGTAAATGGGCATTTAGAGTCTGAGAAATTCAATATTTTTTATTATAAAAGGCAGAATGATAGACAGAGATATGTATTTTTCACATGTAAAAAAGGTATACAATTATTAATTGCATATATGCAATTTTAAATATTAAGTAATACATTAAAATTAAATTAAACAGTATATGGAAGTTAACTATAGACAGATGGAAGTGAAAGAATAAAACTAGGTCCACACTTTTTTTCTCTTTGAATCACTTTTGTCTTCTGTAATTTTCTAGACTTTTTGTTCTCTTTGAACGTTACATTATCAGACACATGGCTTATATTAGAAATAAGCAGATTTGTGGTTTAAGCTAATTTATTACCTTCATACTGTACATGAAAGAGTCATTAATCAAACATACACAAATCCTTTCTTGAGACCAACTCGACTGCCAATTTATTTTTAACACAATGACGATGATAACTTTATGCTTAGAATTGACATGCAAGGATATACAGTGCCTCGAAAAAGTATTTATACCTTTTGCATATTGAACTTTTGCATATTTTTTCACATTACAAACTTAAATTTATTTTATTGGGATTTTGTGTGATAGATAGACCAAGTAGCAAGTATGTGTGAAGTAAAAAGAAAATGATACAGGAATTTCAAATTTTTTTATAAATAAAAATTTGAAAAGTGTGGCGTTCATTTTTATTCAGCCCCCTGTACTCTGATGGCCCTAAATAAAAGCCAGTGTGCCCAATTTCCTTCAGAAGGCACCTCATTAGTAAGTAGAGTACACCTGTGTGTAATGTATTCTCTCACTATAACTACAACTGTTCTGTGAAGGCCTCAGAGGTTTGTTAGTGAACATTAGTAATCAAATAGCATCATGAAAACCAAGGAACACACCAGACAGGTCAGGGAGAAAGTTGTGGAGAAGTGTATAGCAAGGTTAGATTATAAAAATATTCCAATGCTCATGCTATGCTTGTTTAATAAATTAGAGACTCTTGGCAAATACATTTTGTACAAAATTATCTGAGCCCATTCACCACAATCGTCAATGGGGATGTGCTGACTGAAATTTCCTTTTTTTTTTTTCTTTGTAAGTTTGTACTGGAGGTGTGGCTACTCCATTTGGTCATGCACTCCTGACTAGCCCATTTGCCCCACAGGTGGTTTTTAATCAGTGCAACTATAAAGCCGAGTGATTCGGCATGCATGTTAGTGTCTGCACTCCTGAACTAGGGGAGGCCTTTGTAGTACCAGAAATGGCAAAAGGCAAGTGGACATTACATGCATGTGGAACAAAACACCCCCTGATTATATGGAAGCCAAGACTGGCACGTAACAGGTAGGACAAAGTGTTAGGTTCCCATTCTGCAGAGACCACCTTGACGATTGTGGTGAATGGGCTCAGATAATTTTGTACAAAATGTATTTGCCAAGAGTCTCTAATTTATTAAACAAGCATACCATGAGCTTTGGAATATTCTATCACTGTGGCATTTTGTGCTTTATCTGGTAGCGGTGTGCGGCTGCAATTTATGTATTTTCCTTTGACATGTATTTAGCCATAGCAACCAGCACCTGCACTCTGGGATGTGCTGACTGAAATTTCCTTTTTTTTTTTTCTTTGTAAGATTATAAAAATATATCCCAAACTCTGAATATCTTACGGAGCACTATTTAATCCATTATCTGAAAATTGAATTGAGTATGGCACATCTGCAAACCTACCAAGACATGGCTGTCTTCCACCTAAACCGACAACCCAGGCAAAGAGAGCACTAATTAGAACAGGTCAGGAGGGAGAATCTGTCCTCAGGACAACTATTAGTTGTGTACTCCACAAATCTGGCCTTTATGGAGGAGTGGCAAGAAGAAAGACATTTTTGAAAGCAAGCTGTAAGAAGTCCAGTTTGCCACAAACCATGTAGGGAACACAGCAAACATGTGGAAGAAAGTGCTCTGGTCACATGAAACCAAGCTGAATTTTTTGGCCTAAATGCAAAACACTATGGGGGTGATTTACTAAATTACATACATCAGTCTTCTGGTATGTATCTGTCGCAGATTGCATCCTCAAGGTTATTTGCGCTGCAATCTACACCTTTCCCCCAGCTCACACCAGGTCTAAAAAGGGGGCATGGCGTGGGGACGGGCCAATCTTAACAAATGTCGCCCTATGTGTGGCAGAAAACTAACACTGCACTATACCCTGGACACACCATCCCCACCGTGAAATATGGTGGTGGCAGCATCATTCTGTGGGGATGCTTTTCTTCAGCAGGGACAGAGAAGCTGGTCAGAGTTAAAGGGAACATGAATGGAACTAAATACAGGCCAAGGCCGGTTTCACACGACCGTGTTTCACGGCCCGATACAGCCCGACCTGTGCTCCTCCAGAGGACGGGAGCGCACGGCGTCATTGGTTGCTATGACGCCGTGCGCTTCCTGAGGCCGCCGCTGTACAGTGAAACACTGTACACGCTCGTATACAGTGTTTCACTGTACGGCGGCTGCCTCAGGAAGCGCACGGCGTCATAGCAACCAATGACGCCGTGCGCTCCCGTCCTCTGGAGGAGCACAGGTCGGGCTTTCACGGCCCGTATCGGGCCGTGAAACACGGTCGTGTGAAACCGGCCCAATCCTGGAGAAAAACCTGGTAGAGGCTACATGAGACTGAGGTTGAGGGTCACCTTCCACCAGGATAACGATCCTGAAAATACAGCCAGGGCTACATTGGAATGGTTTAGGTGTTAGAATGGCCCAGTCAAGCCCTGGCCTAAATCTCACTAAGAATTTTTGTCAAGGCTTGAAAATTGCAGTTCACAGATGCTCTCCATCTAATCCAACTGAGCTTGAGCTATTTTGCAAAGAAGAATGAGCAAAAATTTCAGCCTCCAGATGCAAAAGTGCAAAGCTAGTAGAGATGAGCGAATCATTCAAAATTTTATTCGCCGAACATTTGTCGAACTTTTCATAAGATTCGTATATTCAATGAATATATTCGTTAAATTTGAGTACAAAATATACGTTATTATGTGAGGTTTAGCGAACATTTGCGCACTAATAACGCACATTCAGTTTTAAAAGGTACGCAAATTCTTCGAACACGTACGCATGAGCGTACAAATTGAGTACGAAGCCTCAGCATACTATTGTCTAGCGATTACGTAATACGCAGGCACGCATAATGAGAGGCCATGGCGTGCACTCCTCAGAGGCAGAGCGAATTTTTGAAAATGGCATACAGGCGATCCTCATCATTTAGCTCTGCAGAGCTGAAATACATGATCCGGCTGATGGACCGGCAGGATTGCGATGGCACACACCGCCACCCAAACCAGCATAAAAAGGAGGTGATCCAGCAGGTGATCCGTGGTTTGTGCCATCGTTTCGACACTGTGCCAACCCTGGGCCAGATCCAGCGGAAATGGTCCGATCTGAAGTTTAAATGCCCAGAGCGGCTTAATGAGATCCGCGCAGAGATACAGCAGAGTAAGTAACAAAATATTTGAAAAGTAAAAACATTAGTGTACTGTATTGTATATATACCAGCGGTGAGTGCCAATAATGAAAAAAGTATAGAAGGACAACGTGGGCCTGCGTAGTGCGCTGCAGTAATTTTCTTTTATGCTAGGCCATGCCTCTAACTTGACCCAAACAAGTGAAGGTATTCTCAGATACGTGTCCCTTCACAGTAATGTGCCTTAGGCTACTTTCACATATGTTGTGGTGATCCTGCAGGCTGTTCTGCAGTATTTGTCCTGCCAATTCCAGGCGTTCTTGCCAAATAGCGGCCGGATCAGCGCCGTCCCCCATTATTGTTAATGGTGCTGGCCGTTCTCCTGTTTGTGTCAGGCAAATGCACTAGTGTGAAAGAAAGTACCCTTAGATATATGCCCCTTCATAGTTAGCACTTCCTCCTCCTACACACAGACTCAAAGACTGCAGCTAATGTGAGTGGGCGATATCAAAATTATTCCTACCGCACCGTGTTAACGATATTAAGAAATTTATTGCGACGATAACGATATCTATCGCAATAAATATCTATTTAGAAGAAAAAATGGATATGATATGGCCCCCTCTCACCCATAATATCTTCATAGTAGTATAGTGTTAGTATTAAAAAGAGTCATCGTATAAAAATTGTGTACGGACAGGGCCGGCCTTTGGGGTGTGCGACCCGTGCGGTTGCACAGGGCGCTTCACTCCCGGCCACTTAAGGGGGCGCCCTGCCAGAGCGCCCCCTTAATGGCCCGGCCGTGCCCTGCAAGTGCCGCACAGTTGGGGGCAGCGGTGGGGCAGAGGGAGATGAGCGCTTCCCTTGTGGAAGCGCTCATCTCCATAGTCTGCCTTTGGAGATGCGGGGCAGGAGAGGGAGAGGCGTCTCCCCTGCCCGTTCCTCTGATAGGCTGCAGGCCCTAGGCAAGGGGGGCACTGGGGGCATTTTTACTGGCACAAGGGGGCACTGGGGGCATTTTTACTGGCACAAGGGGGCACTGGGGGCATTTTTACTGGCACATGGGGGCACTGGGGGCACTTTTACTGGCACAAGGGGGGCACTGGGGGCACTTTTACTGGCACAAGGGGGGCACTGGGGGCATTTTTACTGGCACAAGGGGGCACTGGGGGCACTTTTACTAGCTCAAGGGGGGCACTGGGGGCATTTTTACTGGCACAAGGGGGCACTGGGGGCATTTTTACTGGCACATGGGGGCGCTGGGGGCACTTTTACTGGCGCATGGGGGCACTGGGGGCACTTTTACTGGCACAAGGGGGGCACTGGGGGCATTTTTACTGGCACAAGGGGGCACTGGGGGCATTTTTACTGGCACATGGGGGCACTGGGGGCATTTTACTGGCACAAGGGGGGCACTGGGGCATTTTTATTGGCACATGGGAGCATTTTACTGGCACTGGGGAATTTTTACTGGCACATGGGGCACTGGGGGCATTTTACTGGCACTGGGGGCATTTTACTGGCACTGGGGCACTTTTACTGGCACAAGGGGGCACTGGGGGCATTTTTACTGGCACAAGGGGGCACTGGGGGCATTTTTACTGGCACATAGTGGCATTTTACTGGCACATGGGAGCACTGGGGGCATTTTACTGGCACTGGGGGCATTTTACTGGTACAAGGGGGGCACTGGGGCATTTTTATTGGCACATGGGAGCATTTTACTGGCACTGGGGCATTTTTACTGGCACATGGGGGCACTGGGGGCATTTTACTGGCACTGGGGGCATTTTACTGGCACTGGGGGCACTTTTACTGGCACAAGGGGGCACTGGGGGCATTTTTACTGGCACATAGTGGCATTTTACTGGCACATGGGGGCACTGGGGGCATTTTACTGGCACTGGGGGCATTTTACTGGCACAAGGGGGGCACTGGGGGCATTTTTATTGGCACATGGGAGCATTTTACTGGCACTGGGGCATTTTTACTGGCACATGGGGCACTGGGGGCATTTTACTGGCACTGGGGGCATTTGTACTGGCACAAGGGGGCACTGGGGGCATTTTTATTGGCACATGGGAGCATTGTACTGGCACTGGGGGCATTTTTACTGGCACAAGGGGGCACTGGGGGCATTTTTACTGGCACATAGTGGCATTTTACTAGCACATGCGGGCACTGGGGGCATTTTACTGGCACTGGGGGCATTTTTACTGGCACACGGGGGGCACTGGGGGCATTTTTACTGGCACATGGGGGCACTGGGGCATTTCTTACTGGCACATAATTTGGGGGGCATCTATGGGGGTGGGACACTTTTTACTGGCACATGATTTTGGGGAGGAATCAATGGGGGGAACTTCTGGCACATTATTGGGGGGCACTTCTTACTGGCACATTGGAAGCATTATTACTTCTGGGGCATAGTGGGGACATTAGTACTGTTGGGGGCACTATTACTAACAAGTGCACTCTGGCAGAGAATTATTAGTTGGGACTTGTGGGGGGCACTATTACTGTGGGGGGGCACTATTACTGTGGGGGCACCCTGGCACAGTATCAGCGCAGTTATTTCTGGGGAGCGTTATGTTTACTATATTACTGGGCGCACTGTTACGGAACACTATTTGCTGGGCGCAGTTATTTTAGGACACTGTGTAAACTAAGATTTTTTTTTGTCAAACTGCAGAGATGAGAAATGGCTGAAAAATGGCGTCTGGTCTGAAAGGAGAAGATGAGGAAAGAGAAGATCTACATGAGAGGAGACGTCACTGGATGTAAGAGGTATGTGCGCTATATTAGGTTACATTTCAATATAGAAAGCTATAAATACAGTGCAGAGATATATAGTGTGATATAGGACAGTATAGAGAGCTATAAATACATATATATATATATATACTGTCTTACTCTACCTACCTATATCATTCTATATATCTCTGCACTGTATTTATAGCTCTATACTGTATGATGTTAGTACTGTCACTCGGGGAGGGGGGCGCCGAGAGAAAGTTTCGCACAGGGCGCCATCTACCCTAAGGCCGGCCCTGTGTACGGATTTATGTTGCAGAGCACCGTCAACGACGGCGTCACCACGGTCACCGTCAACTTCGAGGCTGGACGGCCCCTACAGTACCTTCAGCTTCTAGTAAGTGTAAACATATTTAATTTATTTTAAATCCAAGCTACGTGGGAGTGCAGCTGAAGTAATATAAGAGCACTAGTGGGTAGGAATGGGATCATCCAGCCCAAAACTATTCCCATGTATGAACATCAGAAGTTACAGCTGTTCATTAGCGTTGAATGTAATGCCATTATTTAATGATTTTTGACA
This sequence comes from Rhinella marina, assembly GCA_900303285.1. Lineage (NCBI taxonomy): Eukaryota > Metazoa > Chordata > Amphibia > Anura > Bufonidae > Rhinella > Rhinella marina. Next base: position 39,603 of record ONZH01031168.1, read on the forward strand.
GCTGCTGCACCACAGAGGAGTGCCTCTCACCCTCCTGCACCCCAGCGAGAGAGGACCCCACCTGCCCCACCTGCCCCTCCAACACCACCAGCCCAACTTCGGGAGGTAGAAGGTAGGAAAATAAAAAGTGTAACGGGTGGACCTTCTGTCATCAAAATGTAAGCTAAATTTATGTTTTATCTTTTGTAGCTCCAACTGTCAGGGAGGAGTTTTCCCCTGGACCATGGGAAGACCACGCAGTGTGGGTGTCTAGTAAGTACAAACAAACCCCAAACTGACCATGTGTGGCCTTCTCAGTGAGCAGTTCAAAGAAAAAAAAAGGCTCAATACAGATAAATGTCACTGAATAACTCATTCCAGTACATATACCAAATATATAATGACATGCAATTGCTAAAGTATTCTGATCCAGGTTCTGGTTTTAAATTTTAGAATTTTTTTCGTGAGACGACCACTTTTACTCGATCATACTAATTATATTACTGTTTCCACCCCTACAGATATCCTCACTGACTTTGAAGTGGAGGCAGCTGGGGGGTTCCTGCCTCGTTGCCACTAAATACATTCAGCCAGTGGGCAGTAAAGGACATGTATTGCCCCTGGCCGTAAGCACTGCTCCAGGTGTCCACCGTGACGTGCATGGTGCTGCAGAGAGACAGCTGCAGGGAGTGTCCAATATTGTCAGCCACGTGGGAGTAAAAGGCGGGGATAGATTTGTTGGAGAAGAAATGCCGGCTAGGGACCTGTCAGTGTGGCTGAGCGCAAGCCATTAGCTGGGCAGTCAACCAGCTGGTACGGCAGAGACTGCACAGCCAGCAACTTTGTCAGGTGACCATTCAGTTTGCGCACTGTCGGATTACTTGTGGCGTAAAACTGCTTCCTGGCCACGCACTTGGCAATGGACGGCTGCCGAATAAGAAGAGGTGGAGACATGCACGCACTGGGCGACGATGAGGTGGAAGTACTAGTTACACCTCGGGATGCGGGCTGAGTTATGCTCCTGGATGCGGCCTGCCTGACAGAAGGGACCCTGGGAGAAGTAACCAGCTCTTCAGTATTAATGGGCTGCTCTAAATTGCCGGTATGACGCCGCTTCAGATACTGTTGTCCCCCGGCAGAGTGGTGAAATACTTCTACACACCCGACGTGCGCCCTCCACAGCTGGCCAAGCTTGTAGCCCTTGCACGCTTACACCCTGGTGCCGGCCCCACTATACTTGGGGTCTCGCTAGTTCGCAAGGAGGGACTGGCCCTGGGCCTAACTCGGCTCTGCCCTCTGTTGCTGCCACTACTACTACCAGCCTCCTCCTCGGAGATCAAACCCTCCTCACCAGCTCCATCTGCCTCCCAGGTCTTCCGGTCTAACACATCAGATCCATCATCAGACTCCTCCCCACCACTTTTTTCGGACTGCAAATTAGGCTGTTCCCCACCAACCTCCAATTCTGGGCAGTTCAAACTCCGACTGCCCTCTAAGAAATCCTCAGGGAAGCTGTCTTCTATAACCACCGGATTATGCGGTGGGGTTCGGTGGCCTTTTATTTTATAAATTGCAGAGGGGACACCACTAGGAGAGAGCACTGAAGCCCAAGAGGTGGCACAAAATGACGGGCTTTGTTGGAGCGGAATGGTGGAGCAGGACGAGTCTGACCCCTGGCTACATATGGATACTGTATCAGCAGATGACAGATCATCTGGCTAAGACTGAGATGAGCGTGCCATCCACTCCACTACCTCATCCACTTTCTCCTCCACTACAATTTTGCGCCTTGATGGGTTAGCCCGGTTGAACACCGACCAAGTATTGCGAATACTACAAGTAGAAGCTCTGGCTACAGGTTCTTTGGCACTGCTGCCCTGTGCCACCTTCTCCTTTTTTTAGAACTCGAGGTCTGGCTGAAACTCTTTTGCTTATCCATTCCAGACATTTTTCACTTCACTCTGTGGCCCTGCAGATGGTCTTTGTCTTTGTCCCTGTCTCTTTCCCTGTCTCTCTCCCTATATCTCTCCCTGTCTCTCTCTCCCTGTCTGATTAATTACCAGCCCTGCACTGGCCCTGCACTTGTCCTGCAGTATCCCTGATGTGTAATATGGATTCCCTGAACAATTACACCCCAATTTCAACAACAACAGGTCTCAGTGTCTCAGAACTTCACACACAGTGCTTCTGCGCGTCTCAGCAGTCGCAGCAGAAGTGATGCGTCACTGGCTTACCGAGCCTGATCCAATCAGAGCAAGCCCTGCCCAGTAGGTCAGGTGACCGCTTTCTTCCCGGGCTTTGGCGCACGAATAACGAACTAACAGTAAAAGTTCGCTAATTAGCAGCGTTTAGAGTAACTTATGCGTAGCATTAGCGTACAATTTATCGGACAAGTATGTAGCGAATGTGTAGAAAGCCTTAGGAACATTTTCGAATCTTAACGGAGCGAATCACCTAATATTCAGATTCGCTTCGCAGCTAATCTCTACTAGTAAAGTTATACTCCAAAAGACTTGCAGCTGTAATTGCAGTGAAAGGTGGTCCTACAAAGTTTTGACTCAGGGGGGCTGAATACAAATCCATGCCAAACTTTCCAGATTTTTATTTATTAAAAATTTTGAAAACCTTGTATCATTTTCTTTTCACTTCACACATACTTGTTACTTTGTGTTGGTCTATCATAAAATCCCAATAAAAATAAATGTTTGTGGTTAAAATGTGAAAAAATGTGAAAAAATTCAAGGGGTATGAATTAGTGATGATCGAGCACCCTGATGTTCGGGTGCTCGGGCGCTCTGGCCGAACACTAAGTGGTGCTCAAGTGCTCGGCCGAGTGGAAGTCAATGGGAGAAGACCAGGCACCCCCTGCTCTGCAGAGGGGAGGGTGTCTGGTTGATAGGGAAACGTGAGAAAATGGTGGAAACACCACAGAAATGGTTAGGGAACAGCATGAGGAGGGTGTCTGGTTCATAGGAAAAGGTCAGAATCGCGACTTCTCCTCTTTCACTCCTTTCACTCGTAAAAGTACGCTAATTAACTGCATTCGTACGCATTAGCGCACAATGCGTAGCATTAGCATATAAATTTGTACGCATTAGCGTACAATGCATGGCATTAGCATACAAATTCGTACGCATTAGCGTACAATGCGTAGCATTAGCATACAAAATCGTACGCATTAGCATACAATGCTTAGCATTAGTGTACAAATCTACATGGCTATGGCATTACAGTGAATGCCAGTACACTCCCGCATGTTTATTTGCTGCGTAGCAGTGAACAAACGTGCGGGGAGGAGACTCGAGCAACGGACTCGAGCACACGCGGTTTAGGACGAACACCACGATGTGCCGAGCATACCGATTCTCGAGCGAATATAGTGCTCGGGCGAGTATGCTCGCTCAACACTAGTATGAATAGTTTTTCAAGGAATTGTAAATATAATTATATGTATGTGTGTCATATATATTCAGATGGCAGGTTGTGTTGTAAAAATGCCTGAACTCTCACCTTCATTTGAATGGGACATGGAGAAAAGCATGTGCTTGCCACTAGAACCTATCTATACAGTTCAATAAAGCCAGTTGGTAGAATTACTGCAACAAACCTGCCGAGTGTGAGTATGTTCTAACAGTAAATTCACATTTGGCAGATTTTTCGTAGGAATTCCTGCTTCTGAAATAAAACTATTCTATTTAATTGAAATGGTTGATTTTGCAGAAATGTTTCCAACAAATCCTTAAACAGGCTGTTAAGTTAAAGAGTAAACTGGTTGCAACCATTTCCTTGTACTGTCAGCACAGACCATAGAGACACATCATCTTGACAGGTCATTTTTATCTAAAAATATATATCCATTCACTAAAAATGGGTTACAGTTAGAGATGAGCGAGCATACTCGTCCAAGCTTGGTGCTCGTTCGAGCATTACGGTACTCGTAAGTGCTCGCTGCTCGGACGAGTATCTCGCCATGCTCGAGGAAATGGCAACTTCCGCATTGTGCATTTTTGGCGCCTATAAACTCAGCCAATCACAAGCCAGGAGACTCTGCGGTACACCTAGCATCACGTGGGGCCCTTACATGTCGATAGCAGGGGTTGGCTGGCCTGATCAGGTGATCCTGGAACATACTAGTGACTGGCCGCGGTGCTCGGCTCAGATGCTGTCTGGATGTCGTTAGGGATAGAGCTGCTGCGTTTCAGGGAGAGTGTTAGGGCCTGCATTTAGTTCTTTGTTAGGCAGGAGTGATCTCAAAAGAACCCAACAGCACTTCTAAGGGCTACAAGACATTTTTTTTTGTCTCCTGGCTTGGCTGGCTGGCTGGCACTAGTAGTGCAGCTATCGCCATATATAACCCTTTTTTTTTATTTATTGTTATATCTCAGTGATACAAATCCATTTCATAAAGCAGTGTGGAACCATTCTGTGTGTCACAGTTTAGCTGCACACTCACTACAATCCGTATTTTCTGTCCAGGTGACACTTTCTGTACGTCACTTAATCCAACCAGGTCTTTTGCTCTCACGTATATAGCTTGATCACAAAAATCTTTGTGCGACATTTGTCTGGGTCGCAGTCAAAATAGCCACCGTCAGCAGGATGTGAGTTAGGTTTACAATAGTTTCTGCACGTCACGTTCCAAAAACAACAAAAATAAAAAATAAAAAAAAATATATAAAAAAAATAGTTTTTTTGTTGTTTTAGCTCAGTGATACGAATCCATTTCACACAGCTGCGTGGAACCATTCTGTGTGTCACAGTTAAGCCGCTACAGTCACTACAATCTGTATTTTCTGTCCCGGTGACACTTTCTGTACGTCACTTAATTAAACCAGACTGAACAAGTTTGTGGGTTTCATTACAGCAGTCCCATTTATTTATTTTTTTTATATAATACACTTATATACAGAAAATGTTGAACCCCAGGGCTAAGGGTCGAGGATGAGGGCGTGGGCGTGGGCATTCAATTACTGCAGGGGGCAGAGGCCGTGGTCCTGGGCAGGGTGAGACATTACCTGCTGATGAGGGAGCAGGGGAACGCCGCAGAGCTACACTCCCTAGCTTCATGTCTCAACTTACAGGGACACGTGGTAGAGGACTGTTGAAACCACAACAGTGCGAACAGCTGATTTCGTGGATTGCGGACAATGCTTCAAGTAATTTGTCCACCAGTCAGTCTTCCACGCAATCCACCCACGTTACCCAAGGGAGCACTCCTCTGGCTCCTCCACCTCAACCTCCTTCCCCCAAGTCTGCCCCCTCCCAGGAAAATTTGGAATGCGATCCGGCATACTCTCAGGAACTGTTTTCTGGATCCTTCCCAGAGTCACAAACCACTTCTCAGGTTGCTGCTGACCTCGTTCCCGATGCCCAAGTTTTCCAACTGTCGCAGTCTGTGGGTGACGATGATGATGATGACAATGTTGACTTAGTGGAAGAAGTTTGTAAAGAGGTGTCGGACGATGAGGAGACACGGTTGTCAGACAGTGGTGAAGTTGTTGTCAGGGCAGGAAGTCCGAGGGGGGAGTAGACTGAGGAATCGGAGGATGACGAGGTGACTGACCCAAGCTGGGTTGATAAGCCGAGTGAAGACAGTGCTTCTGAGGCGGAGGCGAGTGCTGCACCAGAACAGGTTGGAAGAGACAGTGGTGTGGCCAGAGGGAGAAGCAGGGCCAGAGCTGGTGCATCAGCAGCAACTGTTTCACGTAGTGAAGCTCCCGTGGCGAGGCCTAGATGTTCGCAAGTCTGGAGGTTCTTTAAAGAAAGTGAGGATGACCGACGGACTGTGGTGTGCAACCTGTGCCACACCAGGATCAGCAGGGGTGCCACCACTACTAGCCTAACCACCACCAGCATGCGCAGGCATATGAGTGCTAAACACCCCACTCAATGGAACCAAGGCCGTTCACCACCTCCTGCGGATCACACCACTGCTCCTTCCCCTGTGTCACTCGCTGCCTCTGCTAGTCAACCCCCTGCCCAGGACCCCGGCACGAGCGCCTCCCACCGGAAAACCACACCTTCGCCTCCACGATCCTCCACAGCATCCACCAATGTGTCCCAGCGCAGCGTTCAGCTGTCTTTACAGCAGACGCTGGAGCGCAAGAGGAAATACAGTTCCACCCACCCACATGCCCAAGCCCTCAACGTCCACATCTCCAAATTGCTGAGCCTGGAGATGCTACCCTATAGGCTGGTAGAGACCGAGGCCTTTCGCAATCTCATGGCGGTGGCTGCCCCTCGGTATTCGGTCCCCAGCCGCCACTATTTTTCCCGATGTGCTGTCCCATCCCTACACCAGCACGTGTCACAGAACATCATCCGTGCCCTGACCAACGCTGTTTCTGAGAAGGTCCACCTAACCACGGACACGTGGACAAGTGCTTCCGGGCAGGGACACTATATCTCACTGACGGCACATTGGGTTAACTTGGTGGCAGCTGGGACCGAGACTGACCCTGGGGCCGCTCATGTACTGCCCACAACGAGGATTGCGGGGCCTACCTCGGTCACGGTCTCTCACACGTACTATGACTCCTCCTCCGACCCCTCCTCATCCTCCTTCTCCGAATTACCATCCGTGGGCACGGCGCCTTCAGTCGGTAGCTCTAGGCGCAGTAGCAGTGCCGTGGGTAAGCGCCAGCAGGCGGTGCTCAAACTGCTGAGCTTAGGTGACAAAAGGCACACCGCCCAAGAGCTGTTACAGGGCATCACGGCGCAGAACGATGTGTGGCTGGCACCACTGAGCCTCAAGCAAGGCATGGTTGTGTGTGACAACGGGCGTAACCTGGTGACAGCTCTGCAACTCGGCAGACTGACACATGTGCCATGCCTGGCCCACGTGTTCAATCTAATAGTTCAGCGGTTCCTCAAGACATACCCCAATCTGTCTGATTTGCTCACCAAGGTGCGCCGCATCTGTGCGCATTTCCGCAAGTCAACCACAGATGCTGCCACTCTCAGGGCAGCGCAGCGCCGCCTACAACTGCCCGCTCACCGACTGTTGTGCGACGTGCCCACGAGATGGAATTCCACATTAAACATATGTTATCCAGAGTTTACCAGCAGCGCAGAGCGATTGTAGACTGCCAGATGTCAACTTCCACCAGAACTGGTAGTCAGGACACTCAGATTCCTCAAGTCTACAATGAGGAGTGGACGTGAATGTCTGATATCTGCCAGGTGTTGAGCAACTTTGAGGAGTCAACACAGATGGTCAGCGGCGATGCCGCCATTATCAGCCTCACCATCCTGCTGCTTTGTCTGTTGAAAAACTCACTGTTTAGCATGAAGTTGGATGCTTTGCGCTTGTCACAAGAGACGGTGGAGGAAGATACGTCGCTTGATAGCCAGAGCACCCTCCGGTCTGTTTCTCAACGCGTATCGGAGGAGGGGGATGAGGATGAGGAAGAAGAGGAGAAGAATGTCGGCGATACAGAAGAGGGTACCAGTGGTCAGTCCTTAACTCTTGAGCGTGTATGGGCTGAAGAGGAGGAGGAGGAGAAGGAAATGGAGAGTCAGGCCAGTGAAGAGAGGGAATTCTTGCGTGTTGGGACTTTGGCGCAAATGGCAGACTTCATGTTAGGCTGCCTATCCCGTGACCCTCGCGTTAGAAGCATTTTTTCAAACACCGATTACTGGGTGTTCACTCTCCTGGACCCACGGTACAAGCAGAACCTTTCCACTCTCATCCCTGCAGAGGAAAGGAGTATGAGAGTGAATAGATATCAACAGGCCCTGGTGCACAAGCTGAAACAATCCTTCCCATCTGACGCTGCTAGCGGCAGAGGGCATGGTTCTTTGGGCCAAGTAGCGGGGGAGAGGAGGCGAGCAGGCAGCTTGTCCAGCACTGGCAGGGGAACGCTCTCCAAGGCCTTTGCCAGTTTTATGTCACCCCAGCAAGACACTGTCACCTGTCCCCAGTCTAGGCAGAGTAGGGGGGAGCTGTACAGAAAGATGGTGAGGGAGTACCTAGCTGACCATACCAACGTCCATAGCGATCACTCTGCTCCATACAACTACTGGGTTTCAAAGCTGGACACGTGGCCTGAACTGGCGCTGTAAGCCTTGGAGGTGCTGGCCTGCCCTGCCGCTAGCGTGCTGTCAGAGCAGGTATTCAGTGCAGCTGGTGGCGTCATCACCGATAAGCGTACACGCCTGTCAACTGAAAAAGCCATTTCACTGCATTCTCAGTCGGACAAAGTCATTGGTGGTGTAACCGCCATGCTGCGTACACTCCTGTCAACTGACAGGCTGACGCTTATTAAAATGAACAAAGCCTGGATTTCACCAGAATTCAAATCTCCTCCGGGGGAAAGCAGCTAAAGATTTACATTACTTATATATCCGATTCCTCTTCTCTACTCCTCCTACTCCTCCTACTCCTCCTTGTCGTCTTTGCCTAATGCTGGACAAAAAAACGCCATTTTTTAGAGGTCCAACTGGCACTCTTTTACCACAATTTTTCCGGAGGGCCTCCTACAGGCCCTCTCTCCAAACAATTTTTCCGGAGGTCCACCTACAGGCCCTCTCTCCAAACAATTTTTCCGGAGGTCCACCTACAGGACCTCTCTCCAAACATATTTTCCGGAGGTCCACCTACAGGACCTCTCTCCAAACAATTTTTCCAGAGGTTCATCTACAGGCCCTCTCTCCAAACAATTTTTCCAGAGGTCCACCTACAGGCCCTCTCTCCAAACAATTTTTCCGGAGGTCCACCTACAGGCCCTCTCTCCAAACAATTTTTCCAGAGGTCCACCTACAGGCCCTCTCTCCAAACAATTTTTCCGAAGGTCCACCTACAGGCCCTCTCTCCAAACAATTTTTCCGGAGGTCCACCTACAGGCCCTCTCTCCAAACAATTTTTCCAGAGGTCCACCTACAGGTCCTCTCTCCAAACAATTTTTCCAGAGGTCCACCTACAGGCCCTCTCTCCAAACAATTTACGTCTTTTTCCTATCTTTCTCTCTCTCCAAACTATTTTTCCGGATAGCTGCCATATACGGTATTAAACTGAGAAGAATACATAGAACACATGCCACACTTGATCGAGCTCATAATTTATGACTGTACCGGTTGATGCTAAATTTTTAAGTTGGGATCCTGCGTCAGTCATTCTAACTACATCCAGCTGTTGTCGCCACCACACACGCTAGCCCAGGGGGCACTCCTCTGGCTCTTCCAGCTCAAACTCCTTCCCCCCAGCCTGCCCCCCCACCTACAGGCCCTCTCTCCAAACAATTTACGTCTTTTTCCTATCTTTCTCTCTCTCCAAACTATTTTTCCGGATAGCTGCCATATACGGTATTAAACTGAGAAGAATACATAGAACACATGCCACACTTGATCGAGCTCATAATTTGCGACTGTACCGGTTGATGCAAAATTTTTAAGTTGGGGTCCTGCGTCGTCATTCTAACTACATCCGGCTGTTGTCACCACCACAAACGCTAGCCCAGGGGGCACTCCTCTGGCTCTTCCAGCTAAACCTCCTTCCCCCAGCCTGCCCCCCACCTACAGGCCCTCTCTCCAAACAATTTACCCGGATAGGGGACGTATTAGATATTATACTGATTTTTGTTGGTTCCTCTTTTAATTTGCTCCTGACCTGTGATAGGCAGAGCATGGACACGTCCCCTTAGCTGCAGTAGAAAAGACACTCCCCTGGCCAGAGCAAGCTCTTTTTCCTTTTCCGTGTTCGAAAAATCCATGAAATATATGGTCCCAAGATAGGGGACGTATACGATTTTAAACTGAGAGGAATCGATACCACACATGCCCCACTAGGAGAATTTGGGGTAATGGTGGGATTAGGCAGCCTCAGAGGCATCCATGCATGCTTCCCCTGCTGTTTCCTGTCCATTTCCGTGGTGTTTCCATCATTTTCTGAGGTTTCCAGGTTTTCACCCAGCCCTCCCTAGGCAGAGCCTTGGTCCCCTGCAAAAATGCTTGAGTCTCCCATTGACTTCAATGGGGTTCATTTTTCGAAACGAGCACCTGAGCTTAGGGAAAAGTTCGACTCGAATAACGAGCACCCGAGCATTTTAGTGCTCGCTCATCTCTAGTTACAGTATGTAGTTCTGTAGGGAAGAAGTTTTAAAGACACCATTCAGAAGAATTATATAAACTGTTAATGTATTATTATGACTGTTAACTTTAATATTATAACAAATTACAGCCAAGACCAGTATATTACATTTTGTTATATAAATGTGTAAAGAAATGTAAACTATAAATGATAAAATTCTGACCACCTGCAGTCACCACTAGGGGAAGCTTAGCAGCATACTGCATACATTACATATTTAATTTAAAGGGGTTTTCCAGGAGTCAACTACTGATGACCTATCCTCAGGATAGGTCATCAGTATCTGATTGGTGGGGTCCGACATCCAGGAGCCCCACCGATCAGCTGTTTGAGAAGGCACCGGCACTCCCTAGGAGCGGCTCAGCCCCATTGAAATTAATGGGGCTGAGTGTGATACCAAGCACAGCCACTGTACAATGTATGGTGCTGTGCTTGGTAATCTGAGAGAAGGCCTTGGTGCTCACAGGAGCACCAGTACCTTCTCAAACAGATGATCGGCGGGGGTCCCGGGTGTTGGACCCCACCGATCAGATACTCTTAGTGGTCTATATCAGAAAAGCAAAGTTCCAGAGCAAAAAGGAATGCTGACCACTGTAAAGATACTTTAAAGGGATCCTGTCACCATGTTAAGGCAGCATGTTATTGAGTTGAGTTGTTCAGATTGATTTGCATTTTTGTGTGTGTGGGGGGAACCCTTTTTCCTAACTCCTTGCACTTTCTATAGTTAGCAGTCCAGTGGGCAGTCCTACATAATGATTTGTAGCCTGTTTTGTATCTGTAACGGCACACTGCTAACCAGATAAAGCACAAAATGCCATAGAGATATGAAGTATTCTGGAGCTAATGCTATGCTTGTTTAGTAAATTAGAGATTCTTTGCAAATATATTTTGTACAAAATTATCTGGGCCCGTCCACCAAATCGTCAAGGTGATCTCTGTAGATCGGGAACCTAACACTATTTCCTACCTGTTATGTGCCAACCTTGGCTTCCGTATAATCAGGGAGTGTTGGTTCCACATGCATGCTGGGTCCCTTATGCCTTTTGCCATTTATGGTGCTTCAAAGGCCTCCTCTAATACAGGGAGGCAGGTACCAAACATGCATGCCAAGTCCACTCGGCTTTATAGTTACACTAATTAAAATCAGCCTATGGGGCAGACAGGGCTAGTCAGGAGTGCATGACCAAATGGAGTAGCCACATCTCCAGTACAAACTTACAAAGAAAAAAAGGGGATTTCAGTCAGCACATCCCAGTGCGCAGGTGCACGTTGCTATGGCTAAATGCACAAGGAAAGGAAAATACATACAATGCACGGCACACTGCTAACCAGATAAAGCACAAAATGCCACAGAGATATGAAGTATTCTGGAGATAATGCTATGCTTGTTTAGTAAATTAGAGATTCTTTGCAAATATATTTTGTACAAAATTATCTGGGCCCGTCCACCAAATCGTCAAGATGATCTCTGTAGAACGGGAACCTAACACTATTTCCAGCCTGTTATGTATTTTCCTTTCCTTGTGCATTTAGCCATAGCAACGTGCACCTGCGCACTGGGATGTGCTGACTGAAATTCCCCTTTTTTTCTTTGTTTTGTATCTGTGCATACAGAGATAGCGGTCAGTCACTAATAGGACCACCCACTGTACTTCTAAGCCCACAAAGCACAGTGATTGCAATTAATTAAATGCAAGTCCAGGTGAAGGTTTTCCCACAAAACTATATATCAATCTGCCCAGCTCCTCCTGCCCTATAACATGCTGTATGCAAATCGGAAAACATGTTCAATGTAAGATGTTGCCTTTAAAAAATGATAAAGCCCAGACTTTGGTCCAAAAAGCACCATTTTATGATATCGCTCACTTCATACTATGCTAACTATTGGCCTCTTACAACACTTCATATTATAATGGATTTTTGTCAGGATGAGTGTGGGGGTGTATGCCAAATGGCCAAGCTCTCTTTGTATGTTGGCAATTACAGAACATCAATTCAAAGCACACATGAAAATCATTTAGTGCAAATGGATAAAGGCTTACTCATTTACCCTCTATAGCACATTAACATATTGATTGCATGTAGGTCTCATTTTATGTGCTTTCTTTTATCTCATGCTGCAATTAGTGTGTAAATCTCCCAGGGTGACTGCTTTACATGATGTCAATGGTAACTTCTTTTCTAAATAGAAAGTATCGGTAGTAGTGTATGAAACATCACTGATGCAATCTCCGCCATTATGTCGCAAAGGTCAAGTTGTGCTGTGATGTAAAAGGCTGAGTTGGAATCTCACACCTACTGGTATTTTAAGGCTGTCTCTAGCAATTAACTTATTTGTCATCGTTATCATAATAGTTGTTTTCCAATCCTATTTCTAGTATGTGATGTATGCTAAATCTTAATATATTATAATATTTTCATGACTGGTCTTAGCATTGTGATCCAGCAATGTGCAATACCTACAGTAAATATCTATGTCACATGTAAAATACAGTAAACCTCCCTGTAGTGTATTTACCCAATTTTTAAGGCAGAGCAATAAACCTCTGGGGTCTTCGTTTGTAATTGATTGAGTAGAAAACTGTCCCATCGATGACCTTGCTGCCTCTGCTAGCAAAGTCATTTCATGATAATATCATTGCATGACAAGTTATTTTTATCAGGTGGCACCTGCTGGATTAATGTGAGAGTCACTGTACTGTGCAGCCATTAGAACATGCACCAAGTAACTAGTGCAAAATGCATGACTAATACCAAATGGTATGGAAACCCCCCAGAGTGAAAAAGTACCATCCACACCTGCATGTAATAAAAAATTTAATATCACCCTGAATTACTCAATACAATGTATCTGTATAGCACCACTTGTTGCTTTATACATATTTCATTGTCCACTTCAATGACATTTATGAGGTGGACACTAGAATTGAGCGAATGTGCTCGTAACGAGCACTGTAGTGCTCGGATCCCCTGCGCTCGCATGGCCACAGGCATCCGGATCCGTCCTCACCTGACTGTAAGTCAATGGGGGCGGATCCATTTGGTATGACACACGAGTGTGTCATACCAAACAGATCCATCCCCACTGACTTGCAGTCGGGTGAGGAGGATGGATCCGGATGGCTGCGCCCTTGCGAGTGCAGGGGTTCCGAGCACTACAGTGCTCGTTACGAGCACATTCGCTCAACTCTAGCGTCCACCTCATAAATGTCATTGAAGTGGACACATATGCTCAAGTGGACGCATATGCTCAATTCCATCCTTCAGCTGCCACCAGTTCTATCTACTGTTAGAAGCTGTGACAGTTACAAGGAGAAAGCTGCAGCAGAAAGAACCCCCTGAAAAAGGACACATCCACTGAGCTGCCAGCTTGAAATAAATCTATTAGGGTAATTGGAGCAATGAAAGGGGACATCTCTGGAGGTGCAGAACTGGTTCTAGCTTTGTTAGAAACAGACTGTTATGTGCTATAGTATATGATGCCTGTTTTTTTATATTAATCATGGCATAATCACTTTAAAATTAAGAGGTGCTGGCTGAAATTTGTTTAAGGTCTAATTCTATTACATCAGTCAGAATATTCAATTTAGGTATGTATAATTTCAACCCGAATTGGAAGTGCTCCAATTGGCCTGGAAATTAGGTCTCCTAGGACTCATATTTCAAGTTTTCTTAAAGCCTGTTCCAAAAATGGTCCCTTAATGGGAATAGATGTTCACTAGTGTTTATACACATACTCTAGTATTGGAAATGGGGCAGATGTTTGACCAAGTTTATGCACATGATAGTATTAGAAGAAGCAGTGACTTGCTTTGAACAAGCACAGTCCAAAAAATTATGCCTTTAAACATTCAAATCTCTGCTCATGTTGACACACACAGTAGTATCAGACTAAGTAGTGGCTTGTTCTGAATAAGCATCCAAAAATACTTTTTTCTTCCTCAGCAGCAGTCCAGCATGGATGTGAAACATCACTGACAAGGCAGGAGATGTATATGGGGTAAAAGTATAAGCAGCAGCACCTATGGAACCTGACAAACGAGGCAGGAGATGTGTGGCTACAGTATGTAGAGATAGTAATAGTGGCAGCAATAACCACGGCACCACAATATGGAATCTGACGAATATGAGATGTCTGGCTGTGTAGGGCTAGTAGTAGTGGCAGAAGGGCGAGACGCAGCTGTAGCGCCAGCAGCAGCAATACAGTATGGAACATGATACAAACGAAGACAGTGGCATGATTTGGTTGTCAATAAATTGTCACTGTCAGCAATGGCTGGATTTACTCATTGGCCTCAGCCAGAGATATGTATAAATCTTCATAGATCCATGCCTGATTCCAGAGGAGTAACTAGGCTTTTCAGTACCTGGGGCAAGGGTTCAGCATTGTGACCCCTTCACAGTAGTTATGCCCACCTTTGTGCCTCTTCACAGTAGTTATACCCACCTTTGTGCCCCTTCACAGTAGTTATATCCTACTTGTGGCCCCTTCACAGTAGTTATGCCCACCGTTGTGCACCATAACAGTAGTAATGCCCACCTTGTGTAACAGAACGTGTTAATTAGGAATGATGAATTTGGGTCCAGTTGGTGGAGCGATTTGTCTGGTAATACCATCATATTTCCAACCATAAACAATTTCACTAATGACACAGACTAATTTTTTCGTTAAAAGAACGTATAAGTTTGGGTAGAGTTGGTGGAGTGATTTGTGTGGTTTATTCCGATAACCGACACTCCTCTTGTATGGCAATAACCCAGCTGCCAGGTTTGATCCATTCAGCAAGTTCAGCCCATCTGGTTTTAACCCTAATACAAGGAGTTATTTGACCTCAGGCGTTCCAAGTCCTACCTCCTGCTAAAATACTAATTTATTTATTAAAAGACTAATGTTTTGCTAAAGGAATAATTTTTCAGATAAAGGAATAACATTTCTGACAAAAAAATGACGATCAACTCGTGGGCAACTCTACTTTGCGAAGAATCCATTTATTTGCACTGGCTGTTAAATAAGACCGCTCTGTAACTCTAAATCACAGTAACTGTTTGGCTAACAGAAGCGGTTAAATGACAATTTGGACACGCCACAAACAGTTAAATGAAAAATAAACGTATCACCCCAATTTGTGAATCAGGTCTAATAGAATTGTTTATCTATTAATCAATGTGTACAACAAAACTGATTAAGTATTAATGACACATCAAGTGAACAAGTGAACTAGATAAACACACCTATATAGTAGACTGCCTGTTAAGACTGAGTCTAATGCAAAGTAAGTCTATGTATAACAGAAGATATTAAGTATAAATGATGCAGCAGGTGAACAAGATGCATAGGTTGATAACAATCAGCTTGCACTGTCCCTACAGTCTCCCTATGCTCTCCCTACAGTTTCTAAAAACTCTCCCTACAGTCTGCACTGTTCCTGCACTGTCCTTTTCCAATATTCCACAATTAAAGACTTGCTAAAACACTTTTCGCGGTCCTTGCCAGGTCTCTCCCTATGCTAAGTTCACAGTGGAAAGACGACAACCGCTTGGGATGAGGCCCATATAGGGCTGTAACATCACAGGGGATGGCTATCTGCTGATTAGCTGGCTGCACGGCATAATGGGTCATATCGCATTTCCAGGCTTATTATTTTAACTTTGTAACACGTGTATCCACCATTGTATGAAAAAAAGATTCCTTACCATGAAATTTGTATTCACTTTGAATCCATTTTTTTCTGAAATTTGGATCTAAGTCAATTCGTTTCACTTTAATTCGCTCAACTCTACTGAGGATGCTATCTGCAACCAGTCTTCCAAGTACAGCATGTCTTGTAGGCGAAGCCAGGCTACTACTACTATCAATATTTTCGTAAAGATTCTGGATGCAAAGGAAAGACTGAAGGGCATCGCGCTGAACTGTACACGATGCACCTGCTGCTAGTATACAAAGGCCACTATGAGGTATTTTCTTTAGGCCAGATGGATTGGTACATGAAGAAATGCATCTGATAGATCTGGGGAGACCATAAAGTCTACCTTCTGAAGAATCAAGGTCACAGATTTTATTGTGTCCATTCTGAACTTCATTTTCTTCAAATCAGCATTGATATACTGAAGATCTAAAATGAGATGTCATTTTCCATTGTCTATAGGACTGGAAATGCCAGTGAGTAGACTCCAGGACCCTGTTGGTCTAGAGGAACTACTTCCAAGGTAACCTATTGGTGGAACTCTTTTAATAGCACTATAAAACTTGTATCTTCTTCTCTGTTTATGAGAAATATTCCAGGCGGAGTGTGCTGGAACTCAAGAGTATCCATCTTTGATAATCTGCAGGACACATGTTTCTGATCTGGCACCACACACCCGGGTATACTTCTGTCAACAGAATTTGGACTTAGGGAGGGTACCCTACTGATTTTTTTAATATGTCCAAGAATCTTCCCCCGGCTTATGCATTGATCTACTTGAAGTCCTCTAAAACCTCCTCAAAAGGAGATTTCTGGCTGAATTCTCGCTGCAAAATCAAGGCATTAATTTTTTTGTGGACTTGAGAAAACAGTACTCCTCTGCCATACTTATTTGCTTTCAGAATTTTGTCTAGCTAGGTACCAAAGAGCCTGACCAGCTCAAGCAAAAGGGTGCAAAAATGTATTTTTGACATTTTATTACCAGTAGAAGACTTCAGCCATATTACTTGCCTAGTAGAATTTGTTAGTGTCATAATTTTGGAGGTGGTTCTAAGCACATACAGTACAATGGAAAGTCACACGAGAATTCTGCAGCCACTTTAATTAATAATACTAGGTCAGCTAATTTTTCCCTTGGTAGTCCCTCGTGGATATCTTGGCCTAAATGAGAGAACCTGTTGAAAAAAAAAGGAATGCTTGGAAAGCTTTGCTACATCAGGGTCAACTACATCTGGAGACTCCCACATCTCAGACACTGCAGGGTTAAATCTGGAGCCAAAGTCCATCTTTTTAAAAGGGTATTTTCATTACTTTTCCATAATGCAACTTAATCCATGGAAGCCTAAGAATATTCTCACTATTTTCTTTGTGAAATAAAACAAACTATCTGGATAATTTCCCCTTTGTGACTTCCATGATTTTCTTTACTTCCTTTATAAGAAGTTCTGCCTTTCCTTCTTAAAAAAAAATTATATTTAGATATAAGTGTTTCAGAGTCAGAGGAGTCAGATGACTCATCCGTGGATAAAGTTGCTGAAGAAGAGACATCCTGGCATACAGTTTTCTTTTCACAATTTTTTTTTTTTTTTTTAAACTCGCTTTCAGTAATGAAATGAACTTCATGGCCTGAATGCATAATTCTTTATCTTTTTCAGGGTAAGTACAGTCCTTAAAAATCCCAGAGAAAAGATACAAAACATCCTGCACGATATGCAGATGTATATGGCTACATTTATAAAGTAATGCAGACATAATATCAGGACTAAGTCCTCACTCTAATGATACAATCTTAGACTCTCAGCCAATATCTTTTGATCAAAACAAATCTTTGCCCACCTACCCGCGCCAAGGTGGTCTCAGTCAGGCAATTCCTACTCTAAACCTACCTATGCTGTATGGGCATCTATATTCAGGAGAAAAACATACAGGCGAAATTAGACATCCCCTGTCTGCAACCCAAATATTCACTGCTGTTGACAATATACTTATTCTCGCTTATAACCTATAGAAAATTGCAACTAGTTTTTGGAAAATAAAAACAGGTGCAATTGGTCATCCCCTGGCTGCAGCCAAAATAATCGCTATTATCCTTCTGTTGACACACTGAATTACACATATTGCACACACATAAACTGGTAATCCCTTAGTTGAGACCAAAATATACACTATTACACTGCTGTTCCAAGTAGGAAAAAAAAGGGGATTATGGGTTTAAGGGATTACCTGGAGGAAAAAAATGTATTAAAATTGAGCAAAATTCATGAAAGGCAACACGTTTCAAAGGGGGTCCCCTTTCTTCATAAGACCTATCAAAGCCTATTAAACTGCAAAAAAAAAAAATTGCAACAGGTTTTCAGGAAAAACATTCCTTCACTGGGACCAAAATATACACTGGTCGACATATTGTGCTACAACTCAATTAAAAAAATTGCAACAGGTTTTTAGGGAAAAAGCAGGTACAATTTGGCATTCCCTGGGCCCAACCAAATTAAACATTGCTATTGAAAAATACACTTATTTCTGAATTATGAACTGTATAAAAATTGCAACAGGTTTTTGGAGAAGGCTGGCTTCTGCACATAAAAGCAAGTAGTGTGCTGTCGCTTTAAACCCTTCCTGACTTGCGCCATACATGTACACGCTGGGTGGGTCTTTAAAAATGGCACCCTCTTGCAGCAGGGTGGGCGCTGTAACCACTGTGTGCCTGCTGTTTTAAACAGAAGACACCCAGGACTAATGTATACAATAGAAGATAACGTTGATTGCATGCGTTTAACTGCAAGGATGACTGCAAGGCATTATGGACAAGCCCAGGGTCATATGATATTCCACCTTCATTTCCTGCCCTGTTTCCCTCATTACTGTGCTGAAATTTAAATATATGGCGTAGACATTTTTATGATTCATCAGAAATGAAACCACAAAACTTCAGATTCATTTGCAAGTAGAATTTTTATGAAATTTATAAAGATATAGACTCAATTAGAATCGATTTATTCAATGTGTAGTGTTGGCATTTTGTTGGCCTTTGTTGTTGTGGCAACCAGTTATCACTAAAAGTGTTAACAGGCACTGTAACCATATTGTCACATTTAACCCCTTTCTAACTTGGGCCAGTTCTTGAATTCTTACTTTACATTCCCAATATGTCTACGTTATATTTATATTATATTTTTTGGGATGTTAGATGGGTTAGAATTTTTAATTTAATTTATTTATTTATTTATTTTTATAACTCTTTTTATTGAATTTTACATTTTCAAAAAGAACATAGGATACAGAAAGGAAGGGAGGAGGGGTGACAACATCATACAACACAATTCACAAAATCGCCCCATGGGCGAAACTTACAAGTATAATGAAGAGAAGAAAAAAAAAAAAAAAAAAAAGGGGGGGGGGGGGAGAAGGGTTCCCGGGTAGGACAAGACCCGCCATATCAGTGTGGGTCTCAATGTGTGTCAAACGCACTTAGAGCTGGAGAGCACCCAGGGTACCTTTCAGGGAAGCTGTGAGGTACCAAGAGGTGTATTGAAACGGTCGCACTATCTCTGCTACCTCATGTGTACTATAATGAGAGAGCAAAAAAGTCTTCCATTTTCGGAAGAACTTAGCCACCGAGCCTTCCTTATGTCTTTCCGCCTCAATCCTGTCGTGTCTCAAAAGCACCTTCAAGTGAGATATCACAGTGGAAATCGATGGCATCAAGTCTGATAGCCAATGTTCCAATAGGACCCTTTTAGCTACCAATAGTATTGAGTGAAGGAAGAGAGGAACATTCTGAGAACGACTGGATCGAGAAGGTGATAAGCGAATATATTGAAACACCAGGGCCTGAGGCTCCATCGGTAGCTGAACTAGCCAGTGTGATTGATGTACCTTATCAGGTCAGACCAAAACTGCTGGACTTGTGAGCATGTCCACATACTATGCCAAAAATCAGTAGCGGCCATCTTGCATTTTGGGCAGTGAGTAATGCGATCTGGGAAGGCGGGGGTAAGCCGGAAAATTAAACCCGTAGATTGCGTTATGTATCATCTTGAAATATGTTTCTCTCCATCTTTCACTGATCACACAGGCCCGTATTTTCCCCCAACCTTCCAAAATTTTCTCCCGTATGTCAGCATCCTGCAACTTATCCACCCACTTATCAAAAAGCATTGAGGAACTGATTTTGATGAAGTTGCCCGACATCGCCCTGTAAAGACCCGATAAAGATACCAGGCGCGGGGTGGAACCCACTATGTCATCAAAAGAGGTTCTCAAGGCCTCCTTAGAGAGGTCCCTAACTCTGTGTCTGCAGAACGCCAATCCCTGAAGAATGTAGAGAAAGTGTGAGTCAGGTAAGTTATAGCGATCTTTCAACTCCTGAGGTGTTAGCCACCTCTTCTCCTCCACATGCATCAGATGTTCCGCCCTTACTATTCCCCGTGCTTTCCAATCTGCCGCAATTTGAGCATGACCCCCTTGGGGAAATTCCGGATGCCCCCACAACAGCATCCCCTTCGATATTGAGTAAGGAAGACCAAAAGCTTTCCTAATTTCTTTCCATGCAACCACAGTGTCTCGCACCAGAATAGATCCCTTGATCTCCAGGGGAAGAGAAGGCAGTTTAGAATGTAAGCAAGACACCAGATCCCAAGGGGCCACCAAATTCCTTTCCAGATCACAATTCGAGTCCAGATCAAGTGATTAGTCCCATGAAACCAATCCACTATATGTCTCATCAAGCATGTCAGGTTATAACCCCGCAAGTTGGGAAACTTTAACCCACCCTCAGGCTTCCACAGCATCAATTTTTTCAAAGCAATCCTAGGGCGTCTGCCTGACCACAGAAACTTGGTAAAGGCCCTATTGAGGACAGTGACATCTGTATGTTTCAGTAAGAGAGGAAGAGTCTGGAGGGGATAGAGCAACTTTGAAAAGCTCATCATTTTAATCAGATGACAGCGTCCCATAAAGGTTAATGGAAGTGTATGCCATCTTTTCAATTCTGCCACTATTTTACCAATAAGGGGTGGATAATTTAAAGTGTAAAGGGAGCTGGGAAGCTTTCCCACCTTCAGCCCCAGGTAAGTTATGTATGGTTTTACTGAGGTCAAAGTAAAACCGTTATCCTCCCATAACTTAGGAGGGTTATGGACACCCAATTCCAAAATTTCACTTTTGGTGGAGTTAATGGAATAGCCCGAGAAAGACCCAAATTGATGTAGTTGGCTCATCAAGGGAGCGAGATGTTGTTGTGGGTTGGACATGAAGATTAGAAGGTCATCCGCATATAGGGCGGCTTTTACCTCTACCTGGCCCACCCTAATACCCGAATAAATGTCCGAATCCTCCAATAAACGGGCCAGGGGTTCCAGGGCTAAGTCAAACAACAGTGGCGACAAGGGGCACCCCTGTCGCGTACCTCGGTGAAGGGAGAAGACAGGGGACAGAAAGCCCGCAGTGTGCACCCTTGCCTGAGGGTTGGAGTATAAACCCTGCAAAAAGGTGCGGAAATGGCCTGAGACACCAAATTTTTCCAAGACCGCAATCAGCCATGACCAGCGAACTGTGTCAAAGGCCTTTTCAGCGTCTAAGGCCAGTAAGATGGGAGCAGCATTTGGCCCTGAACGGTGCCTGACCCAGTCCAAGGTGGCCAGCACTTTCCTGATGTTGGCCACCGCTGATCTGCCTTTGACAAAGCCCACCTGTGACGGTCCTACCAAAGAAGGCATCATGTCCCCTAGTCTTACTGCCAAAATTTTAGTTAGGATTTTCAAATCCTGGTTAATTAAGGAGATGGGGCGATAAGAATCTGGGAGGTTAGGGTCCTTACCCGGTTTCAGTATCAACTTGATATACGCTACATTGGTGTGATTCGGAAAGATACCTGTGCGTAGTAAATGGTTGAAGTAATCAATTAACGTGGAGGAGATCTGTCCACTCAATATTTTGTAAAATTCCCCTGTGAACCCGTCGGGACCTGGTGCCTTGCCATTATGAAGTGCCTTAATTGTGCGCAAAAGCTCGCCCTCAGAAATAGCAGCATTCAGACTATCTAGTTGGTCTGTGGTCAGTCGCGGCATTTTAATAGAAGCTAAAAATCTGGGGTCTATCTGTTGAGCTCCCATCGGTTCCTCATACAACTTAGCGTAGAAGTCTCCCAACATTTTATTGATGGACTTAGGGTCCGTATGCAGGGACCCACGGTCGTCCTTCAGGGAAGCTATGATCGTAGGAGGCAATCTGCCTCTGGCCAAATTGGCTAACATTCGACCAGACTTGTTACCAAACCGGAACAGATCTGTTTGAAAGGCTGATCTATGCATCGCCTCCCGTCTATCAAGCCAAAAATCATAGTCACTTTTCGCCTTGAACCATGCCTCCTTATTGGCACTAGAAGGGGACTGCAAAAACAGCGTATAAGCTGCTCGGAGGGAAGCACTAACTGTTGCGTACTGTTGGGAGACCTTTTTCCGTAGGTTGCTAAGGTAACCGATGATTTTACCTCTAAGAACCGCCTTTGCAGCTTCCCATTGAACGGAGACATCTGATGCATGCGGAGGATTGTCACCTTGAAACTCCCACCACCATCCCCGAAGGATGTCAGTAAAGTTGTCATCCTTTGCCAGGAAGGAGGGGAAACGCCAAAGATAGTCTGTTCCTCTGGGATAGGCATCCTGCAAACAAATGGAGACAGGTGAGTGATCCGAAATGACCATATCCTGAATGTCGGCCCTTAAGAGCTTTCCAACCAACGGCACACTGATAAACATATAATCAATGCGAGACCAAGTCTGGTGGGAGTGTGAGAAATGGGTATATTCTCTCTCATCCGGGCATAATATACGCCATGCATCCTGTAACTGAGTGGACAAAAGGAAGGGAGACAACACCTTATCCCTACGTCTGGGTAAGCTCACATTCCGGACCTGTCGCTGGCGATCTTCCAGTACTGCAGATACTGTATTAAAATCCCCCCCTACTACCTTATGAGGAATCGCATCACTCAGCACCTTACGTTCCAGCCAGGCAAAGAACCTCTCATTTTCCCCATTAGGTGCATAGACATTATGTATGCTGTATTTGACATCTCCCAATACTATGGTCATTTGGTGCCATCTGCCTTCCTCATCATAGACCTCCGATAGAACCCTCCCAGAGAAGTTCTTGTGTATCAACGTGAGCACTCCAGCTTTATTATCCCGGGCCGGGGAACCCAATACCTGTCCCACCCAGAACTTGCGCAACCTGAAGAAGTCAGCTTCCACCAAATGGGTTTCTTGCAGCAGAGCTATGTCTGGCTTCAGTTTTTTCAAATGAGTATTTTAGAGCGTTTGTGAGGGGATTTCATCCCCTTAACATTCCAGGAAATGATGCGCATGGTAGTTCTGAGTGGGACAAGCAGAGGGGAGAGGAAAAGGAAAGGAAGAGGGGTTGGAAGGGGGACACTAAATCAAAAAGGACCCGGTATATAACCAAGTCCGTAAACTTAACTGACTACAATACAGAAAATGAAAACCTAAGTGCTTGGAAGTCTAGATGACAATAGTACTTCCTCTTAAGCTATGAACTTCACTTTTTTTCTGCCATGGAGTACTCCCTGCCATTCCCTAACCTAGTAAGCTTATCCACCCCCACCCGAATAGCGGAAAATCAATAGCAAGAGACCCCCCATAAATCCTCAACAGAGAAAACTCAGAAGAGAGAAGAAACTAGCAAAATACTGTCAGGTAAACAGGACATCCAAATTGCCGACTGTCCCTAGCGCCCTTTCACCGCCGGGAGAACCTGCCAGATGAATCAGAGGACCAGCGTCTTGAACTTCTAGAACGTCCAATAGATCTCCTGTTCGAGCGTCCTCGTCGCTGCCGTCCTGACATCTTCCTACTGTGCTATTCCAATGACCCTCTAGGTGAAGATGTCGGTGGCAGAGTAGTTGGAGACAAAATGGAGGCCAGGGCTGGTTCCGCCTCCGCAAGAGAGTCAAAGGTGGAGACACCCCCTGGGGTAAGAACACCTTTAAAATAGCTGGGTACAGTAACTGAAAGCGAATGTTCCTATGGTACAGCTGGGTGCATAGGGGGCTGAAGACCTTGCGTCGTCTGGCAATATCTGCTGAGTAATCCTCAAACAGCATGATGCGGAAGCCTCTGATGGTAACAGGGTGCTGTCGCCGTCTGAAGTTGCGTAGCATGGCCGCCTTGTCGTTGAAATCCAGTAAGCGCATAATGACCTGGCGTGGTCTGCCCCTTTGCGAAGATGGCGAAGCTGCTGCGGCCTGGCGTCTCTGTTGCTGTGAAGGATCAGGGCCTACCCGGTGAGCACGCTCCACACGGCAAAAGAAATTCAGGCCCAAAGCCTCAGGTAACTCCCGCTCACATAAGTCCAGCAACTCCGCAGGCCTGATGGATTCCGGTAAGCCCACTAACCTTAGGTTATTGCGTCGGGACCTATTTTCTAGGTCATCCAACTTGGCTCTAAGTTGGTCAAAGGCCCGGTGGTGATCCTCCAGAGTAGCCTCCATTCCTGTCGCGTTAGAGTGAAGCGTGTGCACCTCTTGCTCCAAAGAGTCCACTCTATGGCTAGTATGACTCATCTCCGCCTGGAGAGCCGCTAGAGAGGACTGAATTGTGGTTTCAAGCGTTTTCTGGATATCCGGAGTTATCCGGAATGCCACTTCAATAGCTAACCTCTTGTAATCAATGGTCCCCGGGTCTGTAATAGGCGGCAAAGAGTCCAGCAAGCAGCTATCTTGAGACTCCGTTGGCGGGCTCGCCGCCATCTTGGGAGGCTGCGCGGCGGGAATGATGTCCGAGTTCTGCGATCCCGGGATTTTCTGGCCACTCCGAAGTAAGTACCGTTCCATAGGAGAGTCCAATGCCTTGAGGATCGATCAGGAGACCAGTACTGAAACAGCGGGGCGGTGTTCCGACGCTACTAAATGGCGCTTAGCGAGGGTGTACTGCAGAGAGCTCCGCGCACTGCGACTTCACATGGCAGCGCCGGAACCGGAAGTCCATTTAATTTATTTTTTAAGAAAATTTCCAAAACCTGCCTTTTAAAGGACCAATTCAGTTTTGAAGTCACTTTGAAGGATTTTACATAGTAAAAACCAGCCATAAATGACCCTATTTTCAAATACGATTTTACTAACTTTGTTAACCCTTTGGGTGTTCCACAAGAATTATTTCCTTGATTCTGCAGTTTACATAAACACTCCATATGTGTTCATAAACTGCTGTATGGGCACATGACAAGGCACATAAGGGAAGGAGCAACATATGGATTGTGGAGGGCAGATTTCCTCAGGATAATTTTCAGGTGCCATGTCACATTTGAAGACCCCCTGGTGCAGGTACTGTTTTGGAATACATATGATTTTTTGATCATTTGATATTACGTTTATTGTGAGGCAATGTAACAAAAAAATGGCTGTTCTGGCACCGCTTTCATTTATTAATTTTTTTTATGGCACTCACCTGACAAGATAGATCATATGATATTTTTATTGAGCAAGTTGTTATAGATGCAGTGATACATAATATGTCTATTTTTTTAATTGTTTCAGTTTTACACGATAAAAGCATTTTTTTTTTAAATACAGGTTTTGTGCTGCCATTTTCTGTCATATTCTTTTTTAGCAGTTGAGCAGTTTGTTATAGATACCCACTAAGTCTATTTTTTTTTTAATTTAAAAATTGCTGATGAAGGGAAAAGGGCACTTTTTTACTGGAAACATTTTTTTTTTTACTGGAAACAAAGAATGCTTTGAAACTGGAAAAGTACAAAGTACAGTAAGCGAATAAACTGATATGGGACATGGAGATTAAAGAATTAAATTTGTTTAGTCTTGAGAAGAGACGTCCGAGGGGGCCATGATTAACCTATACAAATATACTGTATAAATGGGCCATACAAAAAATATGATGAAAAACTGTTCCATGTAAAATTCCCTCAAAAGACAAGGGGGCACTCTCTCCGACTGAAGAAGAAAAAGTTCAGTCTCCAGAAGCGTTAGAGAGCTGTGAATCTTTTAAATAGACTTCCTCAGGATGTGGTCACAGCAGGAACAGTGAACAGTTTTAAAAATAGCTTACGTAGATGAATTCTTAAAAGTAAATGACATTAATGCTTGTGAAAATGTGTAGAAATCTGAGTCTCACTTCCTACTGGGATTCACGTCCCCACCTATCCCTTGGTTGAACTTGGACCTATGGACCTAGGATGGACCTATGTCTTTTTATAACCGTTGTATACTATGTAACTATTCTTAGAAAACACATTTTGTGGGAAGTTACTTCCTGCTGTGACATACTAGTACGTCAAGTGTCGGCAAGGGGTTAAACTGGTTCTCTTTTTCTGATCCTCTACACTGTTGGCTCAGATGAGATTGCTCTATGCCAGGCCTCACAAGTTACATTTTGACGGAGGTCTGTTAATTTCAGAACCAGCAGGGCTAGTCAGACCCTAGAAATACGTCATTGTGCCTTGAGGGACAGTTATATATTCACATGGGTGATTTGGGTTTTGAAAAAATGTATTCCTTAAAGGGGTTTTCTGGGATTTTCAAATTAATGGCCTATGTTCAGGATAGGTTATCAATATGAGCTTGGTGGGAGTCAGGCTCCTGGGACCCCCACCGATCAGCTGTATGAAGAGGTTGTGGTGATCCATGAGCAGTTTGGCCTTTCCTAGACCATGTGGCAGCACATTCATTGGTCACATGGGGTAGGCACAGCTGTCCCTTTCAAGTGCAATACCAAGTACAACCACTATCAAATGAGTGGCACTGTGCTTGAGAAGCTTTGGTGATAGCGACGGCTTCCTCAAACCCTGATCAGCAGGGGTGTTGGGAGTCGGACCCCACTAATCTTATATTGATGACCTATGCTGAGGACAGGCCACTAATATGAAATTCCCAGAAAACAAAGAAGTTTTTTGTTTGGAGCTGTTTATGCTATATGTATCTATTTGTTACCACCCAGGGGATTTGATGTGAATTGCATCATCCTATCTATGGTTTTTCTAGCAAGGTGTGATTCTATATTGCATTTTATTTAATAAATTATAGATACATAAGGTTAGGTTACATATATATATATATATATATATATATATATATATACACCGTATTTTTCGCCCTATAAGACGCAGCGGCCCATAAGACACACCTAGGATTTACAGGAGGACAATAAGAAAAAAATATTTTTCACCAGGCCTCAGCTCACAGCCCCAATCAGACCCCCTACTAGACCTCAGATTAGACCCCAATGTGAATAACCCCCAATTAGATCTCAGATAAGAGCCCCACTGCCTCTCATCAGCACGCATTGCCTCTCATATCAGCCCCCAATGCCTCTATGAGTCCCCATGCCTCCAAAATCAGCCCCCAATTCCTCCTATATCAGTCCCCCAGTGCCTCCAATATCAGCCCCCATCAGCCCCCATCAGCCCCCAATATGAGCCCCCAATGCCTCCATCAGCCCCCAAAGCCTCTATCAGCCCCCAATATGAGCCCCCAATGCCTGTATCAGCCCCCAATATGAGCCCCCAATGCCTGTATCAGCCCCCAATGCCTCCATCAGCCCCCAATATGAGTCCCAATGCCTGTATCAGCCCCCAATATGAGCCCCCAATGCCTCCATCAGCCCCCAATATGAGCCCCCACTGCCTGTTTTAGCCAGTCCCCAGCCGCAGAGAATATAAAATAAATAAAGCGCTTACCTCTCCTGCTCCTGGACGCCGCCGCTCCTCTCCACCCACGCTCTGCTTCCTCCACCTCCTTCGGCTGTGCTGTGATCTGACGCGCACGCGTGAGGTCACAGAGCGCCCTCACACTGTGCGTTGGCCTGCACAGCCGACAGCCGAGCGAGGAGTACCAGGAAGCGGTAAGTACAGCTCCTTCATTGCTTCCTGGTCCTCCGGCGCTAATGAGCACTTCCATAATGGAAGTGTTCATTAACACTCGCCCCATAAGACGCAGGGACATTTTCCCCCCACTTTTAGGAGAAAAAAATGCGTCTTATAGGGTGAAAAATATTATATATATATATATATATATATATATATATATATATATATATATATTTATATATAAAATAAATGAAAATAAAGCATGGCAGACAATCTGTTAATTTAAGCAAAGAGGAACAGAATGTACTCTCGTTCTTGAAAGAAGAATGGATGTGATTATTAAACCCTCTGACAAGGGTGGAAACATACTGGCAAATAAGGATGAATATATCGCTATGGATATGAGACAGTAGGCAGACAGGAGTACGTATTTACTACTGGGAGATCCCACTGAGACTGTTGGAGAATTGGATGTTATACTGAGGGAAACAAAGACAAAAAAAAATGATTAGTGAGAATGAAAAAAGTTTCTATTGAATTCACAACCAACTACAATGGTCCCTCAAGTCACAATATTAATTGGTTCCAGGACAACCACTGTATGTTGAAACTATTGTAACTTGAATAATCGGTTCCAAAGCCCCAAAATGTCATCCAAGATAAAAGAAAATGAAGATATAAGAATAGAGATGAGCGAGCATACTCGTCCGAGCTTGGTGCTCGTTCGAGCATTAGGGTACTCGCAACTGCTCGATGCTCGGACGAGTATCTCGCCATGCTCGAGGAAATGGCAACTTCCGCATCGTGCTTTTTTGGCGCCTAAAAACACAGCCAATCACAAGCCAGGAGACTCTACAGTACACCCAGCATCACGTGGGGCCCTTACATGTCGATAGCAGGGGTTGGCTGGCCTGATCAGGTGACCCTGGAATATACTACCGACTGGCCGCGGCGCTCGGCTCAGATGCCGTCTGGATGTCGTTAGGGATAGAGCTGCTGCCTTTCAGGGACAGTGTTAGGGCCTGCATTTAGTTGTCTGTTAGGCAGGGATCACCCACAAAGAACCCAACAGCCCTTCTAAGGGCTAGAAGACATTTTATTATTTATTTTTTGTCACTTGGCTGGCTGGCACTAGTAGTGCAGCTATCGCCATATCTAACCCTGTTTTTTTTTTTTTTTTCTATCTCAGTGATACAAATCCATTGCACACAGCACTGTGGAACCATTCTGTGTGTCACAGTTCAGCACTGACTCACTCCAATCCATATATACTGTCCAGGTGACACTTTCTGTACGTCACACAATACAACCAAGTCATTTGCTACCAATATCATCTACCGCTTGATCCAGAAAATTCTCTGTGTGACATTTGTCTGGGTCGCAGACTAAATAGCCACCGTTAAGAGGGTGTCAGTCAGTTCTACCATATTTCCTGCACGTCACGTTCCCAAAAAAACAAAATATAAAAAAAAAAAAATTATTTCAGTTGTTTTAGCTCAGTGATACAAATCCATTTTACTCAGCTACGTGTAACCTTTCTGTGTGTCACAGTTCAGCACATTCGCTCCCATCCGTATATACTGTCCAGGTGACACTTTCTGTACGTCACACAATACAACCAAGTCATTTGCTACCAATATCATCTACCGCTTGATCCAGAAAACTCTCTGTGCGACATTTCTCTGGGTCGCAGACTAAATAGCCACCGTTAACAGGGTGTCAGTCAGTTCTACCATATTTCCTGCACGTCACGTTCCCAAAAAAACAAAATTGTAAAAAAAATATAAAAAAACAAATATAAAAAAAAATATATTTTTTCAGTTGTTTTAGCTCAGTGATACAAATCCATTTTACTCAGCTACGTGTAACCTTTCTGTGTGTCACAGTTCAGCACATTCGCTCCCATCCGTATATACTGTCCAGGTGACACTTTCTGTACGTCACACAATACAACCAAGTCATTTGCTACCAATATCATCTACCGCTTGATCCAGAAAACTCTCTGTGCGACATTTCTCTGGGTCGCAGACTAAATAGCCACCGTTAACAGGGTGTCAGTCAGTCCTACCATAGTTCCTGCACGTTACGTTCCCAAAAAAACAAAATTGTAAAAAAATATAAAAAAACAAATATAAAAAAAATATATTTTTTCAGTTGTTTTAGCTCATTGATACAAATCCATTTTACTCAGCTTTGTGTAACCTTTCTGTGTGTCACAGTTCAGCACATTCGCTCCCATCCGTATATACTGTCCAGGTGACACTTTCTGTACGTCACACAATACAACCAAGTCATTTGCTACCAATATCATCTACCGCTTGATCCAGAAAACTCTCTGTGCGACATTTGTCTGGGTCGCAGACTAAATAGCCACCGTTAACAGGGTGTCAGTCAGTCCTACCATAGTTCTTGCACGTCACGTTCCCAAAAAAAAGAAAATATAAAAAAAAAAAATTTTTTCAGTTGTTTTAGCTCAGTGATACAAATCCATTTGACTCAGCTGCGTGTAACCTTTCTGTTTCTCAGTTCAAAACATTCGCTCACATCCGTATATACTGTCCTGGTGACACTTTCTGTACGTCACTTAATTCTACCGGACTTAATTTTTTTTTTTTTTATCATACACCTATATACAAAAAATGTTGAACCCCAGGGCTAAGGGTCGAGGGCGAGGGCGTGGGCATTCAATTACTGCAGGGGGCAGAGGTCGTGGTCCTGGGCAGGGTGAGACAGTACCCGCTGATGAGGGAGCAGGGGAATTCCGCAGAGCTACACTCCCTAGCTTCATGTCTCAACTTACAGGGACACGTGGTAGAGGACTGTTGAAACCACAACAGTGCGAACAGCTGATCTCGTGGATTGCGGACAATGCTTCAAGTAATTTGTCCACCAGTCAGTCTTCCACGCAGTCCACCCACGTTACCCAAGGGAGCACTCCTCTGGCTCCTCCACCTCAACCTCCTTCCCCCCAGTCTGCCCCCTCCCAGGAAAATTTGGAATGCGATCCGGCATACTCTGAGGAACTGTTTTCTGGACCCTTCCCAGAGTCACAAACCACTTCTCAGGTTGCTGCTGACCTCGTTCCCGATGCCCAAGTTTTCCAACTGTCGCAGTCTGTGGGTGATGATGATGATGATGACAATGTTGACTTAGTGGAAGAAGTTTGTAAAGAGGTGTCGGACGATGAGGAGACACGGTTGTCAGACAGTGGTGAAGTTGTTGTTAGGGGAGGAATTCCCAGGGGGGAGCAGACTGAGGAATCGGAGGATGACGAGGTGACTGACCCAAGCTGGGTTGATATGCCGAGTGAAGACAGTGCTTCTGAGGCGGAGGCGAGTGCTGCACCAGAACAGGTTGTAAGAGGCAGTGGTGTGGCCAGAGGGAGAAGCAGGGCCAGAGCTGGTGCATCAGCAGCAACTGTTCCACGTAGTGAAGCTCCCGTGGCGAGGCCTAGATGTTCGCAAGTCTGGAGGTTCTTTAAAGAAAGTGAGGATGACCGACGGACTGTGGTGTGCAACCTGTGCCACACCAGGATCAGCAGGGGTGCCACCACTACTAGCCTAACCACCACCAGCATGCGCAGGCATATGAGTGCTAAACACCCCACTCAATGGAACCAAGGCCGTTCACCACCTCCTGCGGGTCACACCACTGCTCCTTCCCCTGTGTCACTCGCTGCCTCTGCTAGTCAACCCCCCGCGTCACTCGCTGCCTCTGCTAGTCAACCCCCTGCCCAGGACCCCGGCACGAGCGCCTCCCGCCGGAAAACCACACCTTCGCCTCCACGATCCTCCACAGCGTCCACCAACGTGTCCCAGCGCAGCGTTCAGCTGTCTTTACAGCAGACGCTGGAGCGCAAGAGGAAATACAGTTCCACCCACCCACAT
Source organism: Rhinella marina (assembly GCA_900303285.1). Taxonomy (NCBI): domain Eukaryota; kingdom Metazoa; phylum Chordata; class Amphibia; order Anura; family Bufonidae; genus Rhinella; species Rhinella marina. The sequence goes on from ONZH01031168.1 coordinate 71,078, forward strand.
GCCCAAGCCCTCAACGTCCACATCTCCAAATTGCTTAGCCTGGAGATGCTGCCCTATAGGCTGGTAGAGACCGAGGCCTTTCGAAATCTCATGGCGGTGGCTGCCCCTCGGTATTCCGTCCCCAGCCGCCACTATTTTTCCCGATGTGCCGTCCCAGCCCTACACCAGCACGTGTCACAGAACATCATCCGTGCCCTGACCAACGCTGTTTCTGAGAAGGTCCACCTAACCACGGACACGTGGACAAGTGCTGCCGGGCAGGGACACTACATCTCACTGACGGCACATTGGGTTAACTTGGTGGAGGCTGGGACCGAGAATGACCCTGGGGCCGCTCATGTACTGCCCACACCGAGGATTGCGGGGCCTACCTCGGTCACGGTCTCTCAGACGTACTATGCCTCCTCCTCCTCCGACCCCTCCTCCTCCACCGAATTACCATCCGTGGGCACGGCGCCTTCAGTCGGTAGCTCTAGGCGCAGCAGCAGTGCCGTGGGTAAGCGCCAGCAGGCGGTGCTCAAACTGCTGAGCTTAGGTGACAAAAGGCACACCGCCCAAGAGCTGTTACAGGGCATCACGGCGCAGACCGATGTGTGGCTGGCACCGCTGAACCTCAAGCCAGGCATGGTTGTGTGTGACAACGGGCGTAACCTGGTGGCGGCTCTGCAACTCGGCAGACTGACACATGTGCCATGCCTGGCCCACGTGTTCAATCTTATAGTTCAGCGGTTCCTCAAGACATACCCCAATCTGTCTGATTTGCTCACCAAGGTGCGCCGCATCTGTGCACATTTCCGCAAGTCTAGCACAGATGCTGCCACTCTCAGGGCAGCGCAGCGCCGCCTACAACTGCCCGCTCACCGACTGTTGTGCGACGTGCCCACGAGATGGAATTCCACATTAAACATGTTATCCAGAGTTTACCAGCAGCGCAGAGCGATTGTAGACTGCCAGATGTCATCTTCCACCAGAACTGGTAGTCAGGTCTCTCAGATTCCTCAAGTCTACAATGAGGAGTGGACGTGGATGTCTGATATCTGCCAGGTGTTGAGCAACTTTGAGGAGTCAACACTGATGGTCAGCGGCGATGCCGCCATTATCAGCCTCACCATCCCGCTGCTTTGCCTGTTGAAAAAATCACTGCTCAGCATCAAGTCGGATGCTTTGCGCTTGTCACAAGAGACGGTGGAGGAAGATACGTCGCTTGATAGCCAGAGCACCCTCCGGTCTGTTTCTCAGCGCGTATCGGAGGAGGGGGATGAGGATGAGGAGGAAGAGGAGGAGAATGTCGGCGAGATAGTAGAGGGTACCAGTGCTCAGTCCTTAACTCTTGAGCGTGTATGGGCTGAAGAGGAGGACTTGGAGGAGGAGGAGGAGGAGGAAATGGAGAGTCAGGTCAGTGAGGAGAGGGAATTCTTGCGTGTTGGGACTCTGGCGCACATGGCAGACTTCATGTTAGGCTGCCTATCCCGTGACCCTCGCGTTAGAAGAATTTTTTCAAACACCGATTACTGGGTGTTCACTCTCCTGGACCCACGGTACAAGCAGAACCTTTCAACTCTCATCCCTGCAGAGGAAAGGAGTATGAGAGTGAATAGGTATCAACAGGCCCTGGTGCACAAGCTGAAACAATTCTTCCCATCTGACGCCGCTAGCGGCAGAGGGCATGGTTCTGTGGGCCAAGTAGCGGGGGAGAGGAGGCGAGCAGGCAGCTTGTCCAGCACTGGCAGGGGAACGCTCTCCAAGGCCTTTGCCAGTTTTATGTCACCCCAGCAAGACACTGTCACCTGTCCCCAGTCTAGGCAGAGTAGGGGGGAGCTGTACAGAAAGATGGTGAGGGAGTACCTAGCTGACCATACCAACGTCCGGACCGATCACTCTGCTCCATACAACTACTGGGTTTCAAAGCTGGACACGTGGCCTGAACTGGCGCTGTACGCCTTGGAGGTGCTGGCCTGCCCTGCCGCTAGCGTTCTGTCAGAGCGGGTATTCAGTGCAGCTGGTGGCGTCATCACCGATAAGCGTACACGCCTGTCAACTGACAGCGCTGACAGGCTGACGCTTATTAAAATGAACAAAGCCTGGATTTCACCGGAATTCAAATCTCCTCCGGGGGAAAGCAGCTAAAGATTTAAATAACTTATGTATCCGATTCCTCCTCTCTACTCCTCCTCCTCCTCCTCCTCCATATCGTCTTTGCCTAATGCTGACCCAAAAAACGCCATTTTTTAGAGGTCCAACTGGCACTCTTTTAGCACAATTTTTCAGGAGGGCCCCCTACAGGCCCTCTCTTCAAACAATTTTTCAGGAGGGCCCCCCTACAGGCCCTCTATTCCAACAATTTTTCCAGAGGTCCACCTACAGGCCCTCTATTCCAACAATTTTTCCAGAGGTCCACCTACAGGCCCTCTATTCAAACAATTTTTCCAGAGGTCCACCTACAGGCCCTCTATTCCAACAATTTTTCCAGAGGTCCACCTACAGGCCCTCTATTCCAACAATTTTTCCAGAGGTCCACCTACAGGCCCTCTATTCAAACAATTTTTCCAGAGGTCCACCTACAGGCCCTCTATTCAAACAATTTTTCCGGAGGGCCCCCCTACAGGCCCTCTATTCAAACAATTTTTCCAGAGGTCCACCTACAGGCCCTCTCTTCAAACAATTTTTCAGGAGGGCCCCCCTACAGGCCCTCTATTCAAACAATTTTTCCAGAGGTCCACCTACAGGCCCTCTATTCAAACAATTTTTCCAGAGGTCCACCTACAGGCCCTCTATTCAAACAATTTTTCCGGAGGTCCACCTACAGGCCCTCTCTCCAATTCCAGTTCCAAGTTTTATTTGCGCATACTGCATACATTTTTATTTTTGGGATAGGTGTGAAAAATAATATTACTTGCGAATCTATATTGCCCAACATTGGATACGGTAGCAAGTAGAAGACCAAACACATGCTGCTCACAGGGTTCCGCAAATTCCTGGTCCACCCGCAAATTCCTTGTCCACAATGTCAAGGAGGACGAGGTTCTGTGGATGAGCAACAAGTCCTTCTGTACTGAAATCGCCGACAAAGTCTCCATCTAAGAACACACAGACCATTGTGGAGAGAGCGGCACAGCTCGCCATCAAAGTGAGGAACCCCAACGCCAGACTGCGCAGAGAAGATAACCAATAAATATCTCTGTGGTTATTTTTGCTAAATAAAAGTTAAATAAACCCCCCAAAAAATTCATCTGTTAATGTGCCTGATCCACCCAAGTTGAATCTGTCCCATCATGAGAAATTCCCCCCCAAGGAGTCCCCACTGTAACTTGCTTCCCATACAACTACCTCACCCCCCGACACCTGTGTCTCGCCATTGTCCACCACCTCCTCAGACAACACTGGTAAATCCACACTGTCAGCACACGGAAACAGCAAAAGGTCTTGCGAATTGGGGCAGAGAATGTTCTGGGCTAGCACATCAGAGAAGGGGTGACTATGGGGTTCCAGGGAGTACGTGACCACATGCAATCTCCATCTAAAAAGTCATGCCACACTTGATCAATCTCATAATTTACGACTGTACCGGTTGATGCTAAATTTTTAAGTTGGGGTCCTGCGTCGTCATTCTAACTCCATCCGGCTGTTGTCACCACCACACACGCTAGCCCAGGGGGCTCTCCTCTGGCTCTTCCAGCGAAACCTCCTTGCCCCACCCTGCCCCCCCACCTACAGGCCCACTCTCCAAACAATTGACGTCTTTTTCCTATCTTTCTCTCTCTCCAAACTATTTTTCCGGATAGCTGCCATATACGGTATTAAACGGAGAAGAATACAGAGAACACATGCTACACTTGATCAAGTTCATAATTTACGACTGTACCGGTTGATGCAACAGTTTTCAAAAATCCATTCTGGCTGTTGTCACCACCACACACGCTAGCCCAGGGGGCACTCCTCTGGCTCTTCCAGCGAAACCTCCTTCCCCCCAGCCTGACCCCCCCCCCACCTACAGGCCCACTCTACAAACAATTTAGCCGGATAGGGGACGTATTAGATGTTGTACTGATGTTTTTTTTTGTTCTTCTTTTATCTGCCTCATGACCTGTGATAGGCAGAGCATGGACACGTCCCCTTAGCTGCAGTGGGAAAGACACTCCCCTGGCCAGAGCAAGCTCTTTTTCCCTTTTCCGTGTTCGAAATATCCATTAAATATAGGGTCCCAAGATAGGGGACGTATACGGTATTAAACTGAGAAGAATCGATACCATACCGGTTGATGCAACAGTTTTGCTAAATCCATTCTGGCTGTTGTCACCACCACACGCGCTAGCCCAGGGGGCACTCCTCTGGCTCTTCCAGCGAAACCTCCTTGCCCCACCCTGCCCCCCCCCACCTACAGGCCCACTCTACAAACAATTTAGCCGGATAGGGGACGTATCCGAAGTTGTACTCATGTTTGTTTTTGTTCTTCTTTTATCTGCCTCATGACCTGTGATAGGCAGAGCATGGACACGTCCCCTTAGCTGCAGTGGGAAAGACACTCCCCTGGCCAGAGCAAGCTCTTTTTCCCTTTTCCGTGTTCGAAATATCCATTAAATATAGGGTCCCAAGATAGGGGACGTATACGGTATTAAACTGAGAAGAATCGATACTGCACCGGCTGATGCTAGAGCATTTCCAAATGCATTACGGCTGTTGTCACCACCACACACGCTAGCCCAGGGGGCACTCCTCTGGCTCTTCCACCGAAACCTCCTTGCCCCCCACCTACAGGCCCTCTCTCCAAACAATTTACCCCTGGTAGGGGGACGTATTAGATATTGTACTGATTCTGAATTGCCTCCTGCGATAGACGGGAATGGAACCCAGATCAACTGCTTGGGAAGTAGCTATGCTCACCACTATACCACCAGCAGGCACAGCAATTGATAAGAACAGATACTAAACTTGATTTCAGCTGCAGTGCCAGCATGAGCAGTGGTGTCACCTGCAGGCGGTGATGGACCTTCGTTGCACCTAGTTGGGTGCTTCCCTAACATGTGATGGGCATGTGCCTCGCCTTTCTTGGTCTGGGTGAGCACAATTGCCATGAGGGTAACCACCAGGCTGTTGCCTGAGGATTTGGGGTAATGGTGGGATTAAGCAGCCTCAGAGGCATCCATGCATGCTGCCCCTACTGTTTCCTGTCCATTTCCGTGGTGTTTCCATCATTTTCTGAGGTTTCCAGGTTTTCAGGCAAACTTCCCTGTGAAGAGCTTTGGTCCCCCGCAAAAATGCTCGAGTCTCCCATTGACTTCAATGGGGTTCGTTACTCGAAACGAGCACCCGAGTATCGGGAAAAATTCGTCTCGAATAACGAGCACCCGAGCATTTTAGTACTCGCTCATCTCTATATAAGAAATATAAGCCAATAATTAAGACAGATAAAACAAGTCCTTACATATAACAGCCAGGGATAGCTGCTAACTAGAAACTAGTACAGCTATTTTACCAGAGAAGTGGCCTTGATTGGTTGGATCTGAGTCTGAGACATTGTATGTTGGGTTTAGTTTCAACTTACGATGGGTCAGAAAAGACCACTGTACAGTATGTTGAAAATATTGTATCCTGAGGCCATTGTATCTTGAGGGATCACTGTATTGCAATGTTCTATGCCTTACCAAAAGTGCATTAAAAAATATCTGGTAATGACAACTTTAATCAGAGTCAAAGATAAAATTCTATCTCCTTTTGTTAAGGCATTACCCTCATATTTACTGGATACCTAGGATACAGTCACAAGAATCCATGAGATAATGGCCACACAGGATACTCTTCTAGCTAGACTAGATATTTAATCTGTTTATAGCAACATCCAACATGGTCAGGGGATTAATACAGTGAGATACTTTTTAAACACAGTTTCATACATGTAGTGATTTTGTTACTACTTTACTAGAATTTGTGTTATCTCACACTCACACTTACTTTTTATTTAATGGCACATTCTTGCTACTGGCCAAAGGGACAGCTATGGGGACAGTGTGTGCACCGACTTTTGCCAATTTATTTTTGGGGTGGTAGGAAGCAAAGCATTTTTTTTTCCCGAGAATCCTGAGATTTACACAGTGCTTATTTTATTTTGGGGTCATGATATAGACAACGTTTGTATATTTTGTGAAGGGAATAAGACACTATTTAAGGATTTTGTTCACATTCTAAACAAGCTGCCATAGATTTCATTCCGACTGACAGAGGTGGCGTGTAATTTATGACAAGGCCTGTGCTTGACTACTCTAACTGCAAAGAATCCTTTTCTTTTACTGATATCTAAGTTGCCTTTCTTACACATGCAAAGAATGACCTCTCCTCCTTTGTAAAGTCCTTGGAACAAATAAATCATATGCTAGTTCTTTGTATTGACCACACATGTATTTGTGCATTTAAATTAGATCACCTCTAAGGTGTCTGTTTTCCAAGCTAAAAAAGCCCTAGCACTAGGTGGTCACATACAGCATGATTCCCAACTGAATGGCTTAATCATGATCCACCCCCCCCCCCCCAAAGATAGTCATCTTGCGCTACTCATCTTGGCATATATCTGGCCAAGAGAAAAAGTGAGGAGGGCCCACCAGTAAAATTCATTTTGGGGGCCCACTATAAAGCTACATGTGCATACTAACCACTCTTACAGTGGCAGCAGCAGCAAGGAGCTACAATATGATTATGGGGGCCCAGTGACTTCGAGAGGGCAGGTCCCTGGGGAAAGAGGAATTGCTAGCTTGACTCTATATCTATAAGTCAAGTCAGCCAACCAATATGTCGAGTACTTTGTTAAATAATGTGCCCAGGTTTTCATATCAACATAGGCTGGTTGAGACACTCTATGCTGCCTATCTATATCTAGTGCTGGCAGTCTACTGTGCCATGTGCCACTTGTAAAAGGAGTGAGGGACTAGGGTCTCACCTTGTTCAGGGGCCTACCAGGGTATTTATCTGTTCCCCTGTGGGCCAGTCCGAGCCCAAATCTCTATGTTGCTTACCTGGTGTGACCACAATCTGATATCAGAAAGCACCTCTAAACAGTTGAGATAGAGCAGGTGTAGTTCTTGTGTCTGATAGGCCAAATGAACTTATAGCGCTTGGGATGAGATTAGTGCTATGCAGTTAATTACTACAAGATTACTACCTGATACAGGTTTTGCATTAGGGCTTAGGAATAAAGATAAACCCCTGTTTCCAAGTCTGTTGTTCACTGTGCCTGATAATGCCCCTTTCAGTCAGACAAAAGCCTATTGAGTGGAAGTTATTTTAGACACAAATGACTGGATATTGAGTCAAAGACCCCTTTCTGAGACAACATTGAAGTGTTAACAACTCGTGTAATGGGTGTCAGTGAATGAAGAAGTAATTGGCAGTATGTTCTATTAAGATTTGGTGCTTTTCTACTACAAGTAATGGTTCAGATGAACAGCCACAAAACCCAAAGACTATGCAAAAAAAAAAAAAAAAAGATTGATTGGATAATTTGGCAACATACACATAAACAGAAGACTGGTCAATACTGTCTACCTGAGTAATGAATGGAAAAACGCAGTTGAGCGTGAACCTGAAATATAATTTATCTAGACCTTCTTATATATTGATCTGATCTCTTGGATAAACATTGTAATTTATTGTAACACGAAAAGTTAAATGCAACAAAGTGAATAATGAAAAGCAATAAAGAGATGTAAGGTTATTTCACCCGTCCTGAATAGTATCTAAAATAGCAATGGACATGGTAAAAATATTAATAATGAAATGTTTAAAATGCACTTCTGTTCTCATAGCCTGATGAGGGCTTGATTTTTGTGAGACAAGTTGTAGTTTTTAATGGCACTATTTAATTTACCATTTTTATGTTCAGAAAATGGGGGGAAAAATGTTTGTCGGATGGAATTGGGAGAAAATGCAATTCTGCCAGTTTTTTGGGGTTTGTTTTTACGGTGTTTATTGTGTGCTAAAAAAGTCATAACTTTATTCTGCAGGTCAGTAGGATTACAGCAATACCAAATATTTAATTTTACAGTCTTCTCCGCTTATGATAAATATTTTTATATTTTAATAGTTCAGACATTTTCTGATGCGGTGATGAAAATTATTCTTATTTTTGTATTGTTTATTATTATGTGTAAAATTGGAAAAGAGGTTTATTTGAATTTTTGTGTTGTTTAGATTTTTTACATTTTACTGTAATTTTTAGGCCTCTTAGAATACTTTAGCATGTGATTCTCTGATTGCTTATTCCATTGAATGCAATAGTTTTCTATTGCAGTGTATGAGATTATACCAGGCTGCCTGTTAAGCCATGCTGCCAGCAGGGCTTACCAGGCAGTTTGCTATGGTAGGCCTAGGATTCTTCAAAAGGACCCAGACTGCCATATTAACTGATCAGAACCCCAATATTTCACTGCAATGGCTCCAGTCGGGGAATGAAGAGAGCCCCTTCATGACTGGGATCAGAGTTATCACTGATTAGAGTTACCTCTGATCCGATCCTGGTCATTGTAGCACCTGCTGCCTATGGAACTGCTCAGTTTGTGAGCTCATTCCATAACCCTACTCACGCACCTCAAACATACAGGCATGTCCGCGCCCCTGAAGCAGTTAAAGGCCCCTATTAATTGCATTAGTTTCTATTGGAACCAGACAGTGGTACACAAATATAGTAAATTATAGCTTGAAGTTTTGATTTAATTCACACTGGCTAGAACCTATACAGGTTTTTTTAACATGTATAAATTCCAAAGTAAGGCAGAGCAATCCCTAAAGGGGAAACCCATCATTTATACTTGAAGTTAACATAATTTATAGATTTAAACTAAATGACCTGATGTGTAACTTTGTAATTACTTTCATTCTTTCATGGATTTTGCGTTACAAAAAATATTGGAATAGTTCATAGCAAACAATCAGCTTTTTTAACTGCAGGGGACGGAGAGATCAGCAGTCTGACCCAAGGTTGAGGCAGGGCACATGACCTCAGACACCCTGTAGGCACTGTAGCTGTATTTTGAAATGTTGTGGAGGCAGCTCTGTGTGATATTAATGGCCATTGTCCACTGCCATCCTGCTTACTCGGGCAGACACAGGTGCCACACTAATCAAGACTCTCATCCTGCTCCAGTAGCCCAGACACACCAACCTTTTTCTGCTCCGATGTGGTGGGCTTGGCCACCATAGTCATCTCTCTAGCAGGCTGCAGCCTGTTTCTTGCCAACTAAGCCTCTTCCCTCTGCCCGCGCACACATGAGCCCTTATTCACACTACCCAATGGCTGGTCACCTTTGAGTAGTTAAGGCATCTTCCCAATTGGTTGTCTAGCTTGCTATTTGCCTGCAAAGTTGTACTGTTTCTGGCGTCTGCCTGTGTACAGACTTTCTGCCTGTTTACTGACCTGTGCCTGTCCTCTGTATTGACAATTCACTGCCTGCCTTGACCTCAGACTGTCTATTAGATTGCTTGTAATCTGCATTCCCTGAACTCACCCTGTTCATGAATATGATTTTGCCCGAACCCTCTACAGCTGTGTCTTTGACCCCTGTGAGTAGACTACTCCAGGAGGTAACAACCTAGTGGTTCCCCTGTAGTGAAATCCAGATCCCTGTATAAGTGTGAAAAACAGGGAACAATACCCTTAGGAATAGCTCACAGCCAAATCTATTGGTTCACACAGTGGTTTCACACCCACTACTGTACCACTCTGTATTCATGCTTCAAAAATATTTCTCTGTCTGCAAAATACCTAATTTAGAAACAAAATTGACTTCTGTAATGGTAATTTTTTGTGCTAGCATTGTATTCATTCACTAATGGGACTCAGACACCATTACTGTATATTCTAGTTGCTGAGGCTCCAGCAGAAAAAGTTTCTAAACTCCACAGTGGTAAACAAAACAATAACTCAACATTAGTACAATAGTACAGTACAACATTAGTACAACAGTAATGCCATCTGTGCATTGTTGGTGTAATATACATAGTAACATAGTAACATAGTAACATAGTTTGTAAGGCCGAAAAAAGACATCTGTCCATCCAGTACGGCCTGTTTTCCTACAACATGACATAGAGGTCATACCTAGAGCAATCCTGCATTTTGGGAAAACTGCCACCATGCCGAAAAATGCTGCAAGCTTCATAATTGTCCTGTGGACAGGACTCAATTTCTCAATTCTCAATTTTTCTATTAAAGGACTATTGCAGGAATATTTTTAAACCATTAAAAAGAAAAAGCAATTAAGGGAATATTTTGTATGCTTGTATCACAGAATATAATTACATTTGAGGTCAAGGAGGCATTTAAAATTGCTGTTCAAAAACCGTTCAGCCAGCAGCATGAGCTCCTTGGCCCCAATGCAAACTCTGAAACAGAGCTCCTCACCTACCATGTGTCATTAGGAATAGTGCCGTCTTCTTGGGCCCTTTGGGCTTCCTCAAGCACCATGGCCGCTTTGAGCACCTTCTAACATTCTAATAACTAAGACTGGGGAAGAACAGAAATTTCACACCACTGTTATAAAATATAAATTGCTAATGGTTTAGGTCATGTCAAACACCAGAAAAATACAGAACCTTTTTTTCTTAGTTTATAGTCCTCTTGGGTATATAAATCTACAATATAATGTAACATAATGATTTACATATGTTTCTGTAATACTTAATAAACATGCACCACTTCACAGTGGTGGATATAGACACACCATCCTCCTGGGTTCCAATTACTGAACCTTTCTGGCAGATGTGTCATGATTTTACATGGTATCAGTTGGTTCTATTCATGGTTTACTCCTTCAACAATTTATATATGTCTTATATACTGCTCATTGAAAAGTTTTATGGAATGTGATATTTTTTCATAGCTAGAAAACAAAATAAAATACAAGACTGAGATGACGTTTGGGTCATTTTTAAACCTTTTGTATACTCATAAATGATTTATTAAAACATAGGTACTATAATATACAGTATGTTATAAAAAACAAAGTACGACACTTTTTGTTTGTTTAACCCCTTCCCGACCGCCGCCGTACATGTACGGCGCGCGGGCGGTGCGGGGACATGACGCCCGCTCGCGGGTGCGGCGGGCGTCATGGCCGGCAAGTCTCTGCTGTTTCCAACAGCAGAGACTTGCCGCATCTTACCTCCGTCTTCGGAGACTTCCAGGGCCTTCTGATGCCGTGATCACACGTGATCACGGCATCAGGATGCGTCTGAACCCGGAAGCCCACGCTTCCGGGTGGTGTACAGACGCCCCGATTGGCCAATCGGGGTGTCTGTACACCATATGAAAACTGTAATCCTCGCTGGTGAGGATTACAGTTTTCAAACTGCAATTCTTATTCTGGCCACTAGATGGCAGGCCAGGATAAGAAATGAGCAATTCATGGTTTTAACTGCATCTAGTAAATCCATGATTGCTCATAAAGAAAAAAAACAAAACACAATAGATCAGATGATATTTGAGCTTTAAAATAATCACAGAAAAATTAAAAAAAAATGTTAAAAAATATATAAAAAATAAAAAGATATAAAAGTTCAAATCACCCCCCTTTCCGTATAAGTAAAAAATAAATACCTAAATAACAATAAATATAGACATCATGGGTATCACCGTGACCGAAAACGCCCGTACTTTTAAAATATAAAAAAAAAATTTCAATACGGCGAATTGTTTGGCGGAAAAAAAGCGTCCAAATGGCGATTCGCAGTTTTTTGTCCCTTTTTTTTTCTAAAAAAAATTAAATAAAAAGTGATCAAAAAGTCATACACACCCCAGAATGGTATCAATAAAAACTTCAGACCGCCCCGCAAAAAATGAGCCCCCCATACAGCTCTGTACACATAAATACCAAAAAGTTATAGGGGTCAATATATGACAAGGAAAAAAAAAAAAAAAAAAAGGGCAACTTTCTAATTATTTTATCACCATCTAAACGCAGGAAAAACTATACATATTAGGTATTGCCGGATTCGTACTGACCAGTAGAATGAAAGTAACGGATCAGTTTTAATGCACATCGAACGCTGTAAATAAGAAACCCGTAGAACTGTAGCGGAATAGCGTTTTCTTTGCAATTTCACCCGGTTTGGAATTTTTTTCCCGCTTCCCACTACACCGTATGCAATATTAAATGGTGGCGTTGGAAAGTACAACTTGTCCCGCAAACAACAAGCCCTCATACAGCTATGTGAACAGAAAAATAAAAGAGTTATGGCTGTTTGAAGGCAGGGAGCACAAAACGAAAATGCAGAACCGAAAAAAGCTCCGGTCGTGAAAGGGTTAAAAAATGTATCCCAACATAAATTAATAACATTGATGCCAAATACGGTATGTGAAATGATAAAACAGGTTCAAAGACAGTTGACCAAACAAATAAATGGAATAGGGGGATTGCTGTACCCAAAAATAATCACACTTGAGCAGTGGTGTACATAGAGGAGTAAGAGCCCCATAGCAAGGATCAAGCCAGGCCCCCCACACAGGACAGAAGGGTTTCTGCCTAAACCACTTTCAATGACCCTTGGGCCATTTTTACACTGCCTTTTTTGCTAAAAGTTGTTCCTTTAGAGGGTAGAGTCCTGACCAAGTTTTCACCTCCAGTAGAAGACCAGATAATCCCAACTAAGACTGGGCCCCCCGTTTCCCTGGGCCCCATAGCAGTCGCATGGTCTGCTGGTATGGTAGTTACGCCCCTGCACTTGAGCTAGTTATTAAGCATACCAACGTCCAGTGGTAAGATCTATTTAATGATGAATTTATACCCAGAACTTAAAATTTGAAAGATCAGCACATACTTCCGGTCAACTTTACAACCATAGTTCTTGGAACTATTCAGTGATTGATGGAGTGGTGTCAAGCTATCTAGAGTCTTTCATGTCAACCCATCAAATTATCATTACTTTTAAACCTCTGTATATCTCTTTACTTTTAACACTTTTAACCATTATTTGGTAAGGAATAGGAATTGGAATTTGCTCAAACTTGAAGTTTCCAGTTTGAGTAGAGGTGTGCCTTGAGTACTAATATCTCCCCATCAGCACCATGGACAGTGCCAAGAGAATATGCTTGTGTAGTTATAATGAATTCCACACCAGTAACTCCAGTTTCAATGAAATATTAGCTTTGTACACTCCAGTAAACTTTAAAATGCTAATTTGTGAAAAATCACAAAAAAATCTATACAATTTGGGATATGCAATTAGCTTTTAATCACTACAGCAAGAAAAGGCCTTTGCTTTCAATCTATCATTACATTTTGATGAATTTAATTTCAGTGTCCAGGTAATACAAATGTCTTGTTAATTAGTGCAGAATAATTGTACATTAATGGCCTATGTTACCTGCACTTTTCAGATAATACGCCAAAGTTAGGTTGGGTTTTCACTTAGCAATTTTTATTACAAGCTGACTATTTAAAGGCCATACAAAACTGCTGACAGTAGGGTCTGGGGAGAGCTGTACAAACATGCCTTTTGTGGAGCTTTTATTGTCAAATGTAGTGAGAATATGAGGTTTTATTCTGCTAGATTCTGCTCCTGGACGTGTACTGTAGGTAGAACTACACTATGAAGTGCTCTCTGCATTGAGCTGCTTAATAATGCACACACATACACACACACCTTTGCTCTGAGTGGCTGGAGTAGCATCCAACAAAGACTGTATAAAAATAGAGGGGTCCAGCTTCCGATAAAATGATATCCTTTATTCAATGCAGTAAAATCCATACAAAATCAGACAGATGCAAAATCGAAGCGTTTCGGATCTCAAATTAATGATCCTTACACTTAATTTAAGATCCGAAACACATCGATTTTGCATCTGTCTTGTTTTGTATGGATTTTACTGCATTGAATAAAGGATATCATTTTATCGGAAGCTGGACCACTCTACTTTTTATACAGTTTATGTCGGCTTTGTCCTGGCCACATCCGTGCCTCTGATATGATACGTAGGTGAGCTATGCAATTTGATTTTCTATACCTAGCATCCAACAAAGAGACTGCTACAGCTGTCACTCAGGTTAAAGAGATGGTTCTGTGAAGCAGCTCAATGAAGAGAGCAGAAAGCTTTGTGAAAGGAAAGTGAACAACTGCCTCTAGTAAAGTTACAGGAACAAAGCCTGGCAGAGAAAAAGTTCATATTCACACTACTCCTGATGATAAGAATATTGCAAAACCCATATTGTATAACTGCCCTGAACCATGTTGGCTGCCTCTAGCCTGGATAAAAGATGAGATATGCTTGGTCATGGAGGTATAAAGATTCCAAATGGTATCCTGAATTGTGCAGCACATTTGCCCACATATATTACATGCACATGTAGGCTGCCAAAGCTTGGCATCCCAGCTGGTCCCATAAAAGCTTGAGTGGTAATACATCTGATGATAAGTAAGATTAAATACTCTAAATCAACTGTCGTCGGATCCGAAACAGGAAGTGGATTAATCACTAAAGATGAAATGGTTCCAGTCCACTGAAGTCCAGGTTTCTTATTCATGACATCACTGCAAAAGACGGTGATGGTGGATGTGTGTGGGCCCCTCACATGTCCACTGGTTCCAACACCTAAGTCAAAATAGCCTAGATTGTGGCAATTAATTGAAACATCCATCCTACTTCTCTCAGTCGAATGATGCGCTCCCTCTCAAAGTCAACTGGGCAAAATGCTTCATAGTGCATAGTAGAGGCATGTCCAGCAGTCAGCTATCTCTCACCAAATTATAGACTTTATAAAAATAGCCTCTGAGAGTCTTTTTATAGGGCAATCGGAAAGCACTTTTATGCCCTCTTGAGTATAATCAGACCTCATCTGTGATTATGTACATTCCTGCCTGAGATATAACTGCATGCTGTTTTGCATCAATCTGACATTTCAATCTGGGTGCGATAATTTTTTGTTGTTGTCAGTGAGTGTACAGTATTAGTGTTAGACTCTGCTCGCAGCTGAAATAAATTCTTGAGACTATCTTTATGTACCAATTAATCCACTGGATTAACAAAAACCCTTTTAGGGACCCCAGTGTATGATAGATAAAACCTAACTTTTATTATTTATTATAAAAGGTGAGGAAAGGAAAAATAGTTAAAACTATCAGCCAGTTATTTTTTCACTTTGTATTGATATTATTTTTATCAGATTTATAATATTGATCAGGAGTCAGTCAGAGCCATTCTGAGTAAGAAGTGATACTTTGTTACATTTGTTGCATTGTTACACTTAATTGCTGCATATAGCGTTACATTTCTTTAGTCATGCTCTGCTGTACTCCTAAATCATATAGCCTAGTCTGTGCTGCAGGGTTACGTTGTATGTTTAACTCGGGGAATCGCAGTTGAGCCCTGCTCTGGTACTCACTGCCACTGAACCCCTGCACCCTCCGTGTATCACCATCAGCCGCACGGGCTGACTGCTCTGATGCGGCTCTCCTACCCCGCCGCTCAGACCGGACGGGTAAGCGCGCGAGATCTCGCTGCGCTTCGGTCTGCCGTCAGGTACGGTACACTTTGATCAGCCACACTTGCGCTTCCCTGCTGACAGTTAGACACGGCTAAAATATTAAATCTATATATCCCTTATCCATGAACTATTTCCACGTTACTGGAATAGCTGGCTGCCTAAAACTAAACGCCACTACAACCTATCCCAACATGTTTCACCGCTGTTGCGGCTTCGTCAGGAGAAAATGTATATGGCGCGCGGGGCCACCCTCCACCCCATTTATACATGTGTCTATCAATCACAAGCCTCTCACTTTCTGAGAGGCGTAATTGACAAGTCATACCACCAATGGAAGGTACTTGGCATTTTCCCTGTCATTCTGAGATAGATTAACCCTTTAATGATGTTATTTTAACCCCTTGAGGGACTGCCTTTACTTCAAAAAACAGGTTTTTCATCCTCTATATATCAATATTCTCTATTTACCATTTCATCAAACATACATATGTTAGTATAATGACTATATTTTTCTTTTTTCTTTCAAAAACTTATGAAATGTTTGTTCTTATTCTAATTAATATATACTCTGTATTATCCTTTCTTCATTTTTATCATCTCTTTTTGAGGTTAACATACTTGTATATACATCAAGGGGGAATTTTTACAGAGTTAAACTATTGTTTTTTTATTTATTATTTATTATTTATTTTAGTCCTAAATATATTTGTACTGCTGTGTTATACTATACATGAAAGTATCATAGATTCGACATAGGAAATACCAGATTTTTATTTCTCCTTTCATTGATATTAGTATTAAAGACACATCCAAATAGGGTTTTGGGACCCCTTTCTCCAATATTCCTCCTTTGTCTCAAAAATCTTCTAAACATAAATCTGTATAAACTTATTTTACTCTGGAATGGAACTAAATGAAGGCCGAGTACGAGAAACCTTCATTATGACCAAGAGAGTGCGATGAACTGTATCGACGATTCAGAGAACGAGGTTATCCAAGGAAAATATTAATGAGGGCTTTTAATAGGGCCAAAAAAACAGAAAGAGAGACCCTATTTGGATATAGGTCAGGATCTGGAGTGGAGAATAAAAGGAAAAAAGAACTTACCCGGGAGAGTGTTCTGGTAGGGTAATGGATGAGGAGATGGCCCTGGGAATCAAGGAATCTGAAAGAAAGGTTATTAGGTGTATTGGTACTTTCGACAATCAACATATGGAGATAAAATAGATCTTGAGACGTCACTGGCATATACTTACCCCCTTTCCGACAGTGACATACAGAAGAGGCCCTAATTTGCGAGATGAACTCGTATGTAGCCATCTGCCATCACAGCCTAAGCAAGGGAAACAGACCTGGTTGAGATCCTCAATAGTGGGCTCATACCCATGTGGTAATTGTTCATTTTGTAGCTTTTTACCTAAAATAAAGAAATTTAAAAATCCCGTGGACGGACGTGAATATGATATCAGAGACTTCTTTAATTGTAGAAGTAAAGGCATAGTGTATATAGCCTCCTGTCCTTGTCCTAAATTGTATGTAGGTAAGACAAGCAAGATGCAAGAGCTAAGGAGAAGGATATCAGGGCATATCAGCTCCATAAATACTAAAAAAGACACAACTCTATATAGACATATTACCTACACACATCATGGGGATATTAATGTCCTGAAATTTTGGGGAATAGCAAAAATGAAACTGGGCCCGAGAGGCGGTAATTTGGACAAAAAGCTTCTACAGGAAGAAGCAAGATGGATACAGAGACTAAAATCAATGAGTCCAAAAGGTCATAATGAAGGTTTCTCGTACTCGGCCTTCATTTAGTTCCATTCCAGAGTAAAATAAGTTTATACAGATTTATGTTTAGAAGATTTTTGAGACAAAGGAGGAATATTGGAGAAAGGGGTCCCAAAACCCTATTTGGATGTGTCTTTAATACTAATATCAATGAAAGGAGAAATAAAAATCTGGTATTTCCTATGTCGAATCTATGATACTTTCATGTATAGTATAACACAGCAGTACAAATATATTTAGGACTAAAATAAATAATAAATAATAAATAAAAAACAATAGTTTAACTCTGTAAAAATTTCCCCTTGATGTGTATACAAGTATGTTAACCTCAAAAAGAGATGATAAAAATGAAGAAAGGATAATACAGAGTATATATTAATTAGAATAAGAACAAACATTTCATAAGTTTTTGAAAGAAAAAAGAAAAATATAGTCATTATACTAACATATGTATGTTTGATGAAATGGTAAATAGAGAATATTGATATATAGAGGATGAAAAACCTGTTTTTTGAAGTAAAGGCAGTCCCTCAAGGGGTTAAAATAACATCATTAAAGGGTTAATCTATCTCAAAATGACAGGGAAAATGCCAAGTACCTTCCATTGGTGGTATGACACCGCAACCGCAACAGCGGTGAAACATGTTGGGATAGGTTGTAGTGGCGTTTAGTTTTAGGCAGCCAGCTATTCCAGTAACGTGGAAATAGTTCATGGATAAGGGATATATAGATTTAATATTTTAGCCGTGTCTAACTGTCAGCAGGGAAGCGCAAGTGTGGCTGATCAAAGTGTACCGTACCTGACGGCAGACCGAAGCGCAGCGAGATCTCGCGCGCTTACCCGTCCGGTCTGAGCGGCGGGGTAGGAGAGCCGCATCAGAGCAGTCAGCCCGTGCGGCTGATGGTGATACACGGAGGGTGCAGGGGTTCAGTGGCAGTGAGTACCAGAGCAGGGCTCAACTGCGATTCCCTGAGTTAAACATACAACGTAACCCTGCAGCACAGACTAGGCTATATGACTTAGGAGTACAGCAGAGCATGACTAAAGAAATGTAACGCTATATGCAGCAATTAAGTGTAACAATGCAACAAATGTAACAAAGTATCACTTCTTACTCAGAATGGCTCTGACTGACTCCTGATCAATATTATAAATCTGATAAAAATAATATCAATACAAAGTGAAAAAATAACTGGCTGATAGTTTTAACTATTTTTCCTTTCCTCACCTTTTATAATAAATAATAAAAGTTAGGTTTTATCTATCATACACTGGGGTCCCTAAAAGGGTTTTTGTTAATCCAGTGGATTAATTGGTACATAAAGATATTCATATACCCTGAGGATTTTCCAGTAGGGGACATTTGTGTTAAATTAAATTCTTGAGACAATACTTCTTCAGAAAGAACTTACATGTTTATTGGAGACAAAGGGTAAGGCAGGTTACAGATTAGGTCAAAAAGCAAGGTGTAATATGAAATGGTATAATTGTCAGATCATAACGGTAATGTTTTTCTCAAAATATAGATTTTTATACCCAAGATGACAAAGGCATATTATTACTACAGTTTAAAATCTTGCAGTCTACTGCAATACATTTACTACAATGGCTTTCATACCAGACATCATCAATACATTCTTATTCATATTCCTGATGACATTAGAACATTATGATTCATATGCATGATGACATCAAAACATTAATATGTATGAGGGAATCTAAGCCTCTTGGCAGGGGCGTAGCTAAAGGCTCATGGGCCCTGGTACAAGAGTTCAGCTTGGCCCCCCCCCCTTTCCTCAGCGCTTTTGCACCTTTCTTTTCTGCTGGTCAAGTCAAAAATTGAACCCCCCATGCCAAATTCTCACCCTAACCATTTCCCTCCTAACATTACGTATATAACTACAAAACATACAGGGTAAGGCTACATTCACACGACAGTTGCTATTGCGGCCGCTGATCCGCATATTTTGCGGCTCAGATGCGGTCCCATTCACTTCAATGGGTCAGCAAAAAATGCAGACAGCACACCGTGTGTTATCCGCATCCGTATGTCCTTTTCGTAGCCCTGCAAAAAAATGGAAGCGCTCATCTCCCTCTGTCCCACTGCCGCCTGGCTTAGGGGCCCAGTCAAAACTGCGACCGCTGTGACCCCTATAGCTATGCCACTGCCACTGGTATATTTTGCAATTCTTGATTCGATAAAACCTTTCTATTACATTCAGCACATAAATACTTAATATATTCTCTGAGGAGCTGTATACTGTAATAATGTTTATCCTCTCTAAAAGACCATGGGGGATATTTATCAAACTGGTGTAAAGAAGAACTGGCTTAGTTGCCTATAGCAACCAATCAGATTCCACCTTTCATTTTTCACATCTCATTTGGAAATTGAAAGGTGGAATCTGATTGGGCAACTAAGTCGGTTATACTGTACATCAGTTTGATAAATCTACCCCTAAATTTGCCATAAAACATCAAAACTTGACCCTTGCACAATTTAGGCACAATCATAAATATTAACACCCTATACTTGGCTATTTCTGTTAGAAGACATAGTCTATAATTAATTACTAAATAATTCTGTTCTCTACCAAAAACACAACACATTAGAACTGATATGCTTATGAAGTTACTTCTCACTAAGTTCTCTGAGGTAGTAATATAAGATGTCTGACTAGAGCAACATGGCTGACTCTTAGTTAAGAACCTATTCTCCTAAAATAATCAATAAATACTCAATGTTAATGTTCATACTTCAGACTTATGCCCTCAGCAGAGTCATGTTCGTTGACCCTGTAAAGTGAAATGGTTTAATAGTAGACAGTAGAGATGAGCGAGTAGTGTTCGATCGAGCCGGTATTCGATCGAATACTATGATATTCGGCATACTCGATTTCAATCGAGTATAACGGCGATGGCGCACTTAGAATTCGTTTCCCCTCCCACCTTCCCTGGCGCTCTTTTTCCACCAATCAACATGCAGGGGGGGTATGACAGGCACGCTGAGCACGCTGGCAGCGCGAAAACAGCGTCTACATGGATTGGCTGGAAAAACCATGTGACCTCGAATCATAAAAACTCAGCTCTTCCTGCTCGTACGCATATGCTGCGTGAACTTAGTCAGGGACAGAGGCTGGAGAAGGGAGAGACAGATTTTAGCTGTTGGACAGGCAGGAGCGTGATTAAAAGCCCTTATCAGGGCTACTACAGTGGACTTCAGTGATAGCTTTACTACAATATAGACTTTACAGAGAACGGCTGCTGTATTCAGGATAGCTGCTGGAGTAGGGACAGAGAGAGGCATTAGTGGTGTATTAGGTGGCTCTGCTACATACCAA